>JANJGN010002334.1:5000-7500 GCA_026770705.1 Isurus oxyrinchus
TAGGGTTAGGGTTAGGGGTTAGGGTTAGGGTTTGGGTGAGGGTTCGGGCATTAGCGTTAGGGTTATGGTTAGTGTTAGGGTTAGGTGTATGCATTAGCGTTAGGGTTAGGGTTAGGGCATTAGGGTTAGGGTTAGGGTTAGTGCATGATGGTTAGGGTTAGGGTTAGGGTTAGGGCGTTAGTGTTAGGGTTAGGGCATTAAGGTAAGGGTTAGGGTTACGGTATTAGGGTTAGGGTTAGTGTTAGGGCATTAGGGTTAGGTTTAGGTTTAGGGTTAGGGTTATGGTTAAGAGTAGGGGTTAGGTTTAGGGGTTAGGGTTAGTGTTAGGGTTAGGTTTAGGGTTAGGGTTAGGGTGAGGGTTAGGGTTTGAGTTAGTGTTAGGTTAGGGTTAGGGCTATGTTTAGGGTTAGCGTTAGGGTTAGGGCATTAGGTTTAGGGTTAGGGTTAGGGTTAAGTTTAGGGGTTATGGTTAGGTGTTAGTGTGAGGGTTAAGGTTAGGGTTAGGTTTAGGGTTAGGGACAGGGTCAGGGTCAGGGCAAGGGCTAGGGCTAGGGTTAGGTTTAGGGTAAGGGTTAGGTGTTAAGGTTAGGGGTTAGGGTTAGGGTTAGTGTTAGGGTTAGGGTTAGGTTTAGGGTTAGGGTTAGTGTTTAGGGTTAGGATTAGGGTTAGGCGTTCGGGTTAGGGTTAGGGTTAGGGTTAGGGTTAGGGTTATGGTTAGGGTTCAGGGTTAGGGTTAGGGTTAGGGTTAGGGTTAGGGGTTAGGGTTAGGGTTAGGGTTAGTGTTAGGGTTAGGGGTTAGGGTTAGGGCATTAGGGTTAGTGTTAGGGTTAGGGCATTAGGTTTAGGGTTAGCGTTAAGGTTACGGTTAGGGTTAGTGTCAGGGTTAGGGTTAGGGTTAGGGTTAGGGTTAGGGTTAGGGTTAGGGTTAGGGTTAGGGTTATGGTTAGGGTTAGGGGTTTGGGTTAGGTGTTAGTGTTAGGGTTAGGGTTAGCGTTAGGGTTAGGGTTAGGGTTAGGGTTAGGGTTAGGGGTTAGGGTTAGGGTTAGGGTTAGGGTTAGGGGTTAGGGTTAGGGTTAGGGTTTGGGTTAGGTGTTAGGGTTAGAGTTAGGGTTAGCGTTAGGGTTAGGGTTAGGGTTAGGGTTAGGTTTAGGTTTAGGGTTAGGGGTTAGGGTTAGGGTTAGGGTTAGGGTTAGGTTTAGGGTTCGCGTTAGGGTTAGGGCATTAGGGTTAGGGTTAGGGTTAGGGTTAAGGTTAGGGGTTTTGGTTAGGTGTTAGTGTGAGGGTTAGGGTTAGGGTTAGGTTTAGGGTTAGGGTCAGGGTCAGGGTCAGGTCTAGGGCGAGGGCTAGAGTTAGGGTTAGTACTGAGGGTTAGGGTGAGCGTTAGTGTTAGGGTTAGGGATAGGGTTAGGGTTAGGGTTAGGTGTTAGGGGTTAGGGGTTAGCGGTAAGGGGATAGGGTTAGGGGTTAGGGGTTAGGGTTAGGGTTAGGGTTAGGGTGAGTGTCAGGGTCAGGGCTAGGGCTAGGGCTAGAGTTAGGGTTAGAACTGAGGGTTAGGGTGAGGGTTAGTGTTAGGGTTAGGGTTAAGGTTAGGGTTTGGTTTAGGTGTTAGGGGTTAGGGTTTGGGGTTAGGGGTTAGGGTTAGGGGTTAGCGGTTAGGGTTAGGGTTAGGGTTAGGGTTAGGGTTAGGTTTAGGTTTAGGGTTAGGGGTTAGTGTTAGGGTTAGGGTAAGGGTTAGGATTAGGGTTAGGGTTAGGGTTAGGGTTAGGGTTAGGGTTAGGGTTAGGGTTAGGGTTAGGGTTAGCGTTAGGTTTACGGGTTAGGGTTAGCCGTTAGGGTTAGGGTTAGGGTTAGGGTTAGGGTTAGTGTTAGGGTTAGGGTTAGGGTTAGGTTTAGGTTTAGGGTTAGGGGTTAGGGTTAGGGTTAGGGTAAGGGTTAGGTTTAGGGTTAGCGTTAGGGTTAGGGTTAGGGTTAGGGTTAGGCTTGGGGTTAGGGTTAGGGGTTAGGGTTTGGGGTTAGGGTAAGGGTTAGGGTTATTGTTAGGGTTTAGGATTAGGGTTAGGGTTAGGGTTATGGTTAGGGGTTAGGGCTAGGGTTAGGGTTAGGGTTAGGGTTAGGGTTAGGGTTCGGGTTAGGGTTTGGGTGAGGGTTAGGGCATTAGCGTTAGGGTTAGAGTTAGTGTTAGGGTTAGGTTTATGCATTAGGGTTAGGGTTAGGGTTAGGGCATTAGGGTTAGGGTTAGGGTTAGTGCATGATGGTTAGGGTTAGGGTTAGTGTTAGGGCGTTAGGGTTAGGGTTAGGGCATTAAGGTTAGGGTTAGGGTTAGGGTATTAGGGTTAGGGTTAGTGTTAGGGCATTAGGGTTAGGGTTAGGGTTAGGGTTAGGGTTAACGTTAGGTGTTAGGGTTAGGGGTTAGGGTTAGTGTTAGGGTTAGTTTTAGGGTTAGGGTTAGGGTGAGGGTTAGGGTTTGAGTTAGTGTTAGGGTTAGGGTTAGGGTTAGGTT
>JANJGN010002334.1:17500-27500 GCA_026770705.1 Isurus oxyrinchus
TTAGGTTTAGGTTTAGGGTTAGGGGTTAGGGTTAGGGTTAGGGTTAGGGTTAGGTTTAGTGTTAGCGTTAGGGTTAGGGTTAAGGTTAGGGTTAGGCTTGGGGTTAGGGTTAGGGGTTAGGGTTAGGGGTTAGGGTAAGGGTTAGGGTTATTGTTAGGGTTTAGGATTAGGGTTAGGGTTAGTGTTATGGTTAGGGGTTAGGGCTAGGGTTAGGGTTAGGGTTAGGGTTAGGGTTAGGGTTAGGGTTAGGGTTAGGGTGAGGGTTAGGGTTAGGGTTTGGGTGAGGGTTAAAGCATTAGCGTTAGGGTTAGGGTCAGTGTTAGAGTTAGGTTTATGCATTAGGGTTAGGGTTAGGGTTAGAGCATTAGGGTTAGGGTTAGGGTTAGTGCATGATGGTTAGGGTTAGGGTTAGGGTTAGGGCGTTAGGGTTAGGGTTAGGGCATTAAGGTTAGGGTTAGGATTAGGGTATTAGGGTTAGGGTTAGTGTTAGGGCATTAGGGTTAGGGTTAGGGTTAGGGTTAGGGTTAAGGTTAGGGGTTAGGGTTAGGGGTTAGGGTTAGTGTTAGGGTTAGGTTTAGGGTTAGGGTTAGGGTGAGGGTTAGGGTTTGAGTTAGTGTTAGGGTTAGGGTTAGGGTTAGGTTTATGCATTAGGGTTAGGGTTAGGGTTTGGGCATTAGGGTTAGGGTTAGGGATAGTGCATGATGGTTAGGGTTAGGGTTAGGGTTAGGGTTAGGGTTAGGGTTAGGGTTAGGGTTAGGGTTAGGGTTAGGGTTAGGGTTAGGGTTAGGGGTTAGGGTTAGGGTTTGGGTGAGGGTTTGGGCATTAGCGTTAGGGTTATGGTTAGTGTTAGGATTAGGTGTATGCATTAGCGTTAGGGTTAGGGTTAGGGCATTAGGGTTACGGTTAGGGTTAGTGCATGATGGTTAGGGTTAGGGTTAGGGTTAGGGCGTTAGGGTTAGGGTTAGGGCATTAAGGTTAGGGTTAGGGTTAGGGTATTAGGGTTAGGGTTAGTGTTAGGGCATTAGGGTTAGGGTTAGGGTTAGGGTTAGGGTTAAGGTTAGGGGTTAGGTTTAGGGGTTAGGGTTAGTGTTAGGGTTAGGTTTAGGGTTAGGGTTAGGGTGAGGTTTAGGGTTTGAGTTAGTGTTAGGTTAGGGTTAGGGTTATGTTCAGGGTTAGCGTTAGGGTTAGTGCATTAGGGTTAGGGTTAGGGTTAGGGTTAAGGTTAGGGGTTATGGTTTGGTGTTAGTGTGAGGGTTAGGGTTAGGGTTAGGTTTAGGGTTAGGGACAGGGTCAGGGTCAGGGCAAGGGCTAGGGCTAGGGTTAGGGTTAGGGTAAGGGTTAAGTGTTAAGGTTAGTGGTTAGGGTTAGGGTTAGTGTTAGGGTTAGGGTTAGGGTTAGGGTTAGGGTTAGGGGTTAGGGTTAGGATTAGGGTTAGGCGTTAGGGTTAGGGTTAGGGTTAGGGTTAGGGTTAGGGTTAGGGTTATGGTTAGGTGTCAGGGTTAGGGTTAGGGTTAGGGTTAGGGTTAGGGGTTAGGGTTAGGGTTAGGGTTAGGGTTAGGGGTTAGGGTTAGGGCATTAGGGTTAGTGTTAGGGTTAGTGCATTAGGTTTAGGGTTAGCGTTAAGGTTACGGTTAGGGTTAGTGTTAGGGTTAGGGTTAGGGTTAGGGTTAGGGTTAGGGTTAGGGTTAGGGTTAGGGGTCAGGGTTAGGGTTAGGGTTAGGGTTAGGGGTTAGGGTTAGGGTTAGGGTTAGGTTTATGGTTAGGGTTAGGGGTTTGGGTTAGGTGTTAGTGTTAGGGTTAGGGTTAGCGTTAGGGTTAGGGTTAGGGTTAGGGTTAGGTTTAGGTTTAGGGTTAGGGGTTAGGGTTAGGGTTAGGTTTAGGGTTAGGTTTAGGGTTAGCATTAGGGTTAGGGCATTAGGGTTAGGGATAGGGTTAGGGTAAAGTTTAGGCGTTATGGTTAGGTGTTAGTGTGAGGGTTAGGGTTAGGGTTAGGTTTAGGGTTAGGGTCAGGGTCAGGGCTAGGGCTAGGGCAAGAGTTAGGGTTAGTCCTGAGGGTTAGGGTAAGGGTTAGGGTTAGGTTTAGGGTTAGGGTTAGGGTTAGGGTTAGGGTTAGGGTTAGGGTTAGGGTTAGGGTTAGTTGTTAAGGTTAGCGGTTAGGCTTAGGGTTAGTGTTAGGGTTAGGCTTAGGGTTAGGGTCAGGGTTAGGGGTTGGGGTTAGGATTAGGGTTAGGTTTAGGGTTAGGTTTAGGGTTAGCGTTAGGGTTAGGGCATTAGGGTTAGGATTAGGGTTAGGGTTAGGGCATTAGGGTTAGGGTTAGGGTTAGGGCATTAGGTTTAGGGTTAGCGTTAAGGTTACGGTTAGGGTTAGTGTTAGGGTTAGGGTTAGGGTTAGGGTTAGGGTTAGGGTTAGGGGTTAGGGGTTAGGGTTAGGGTGAGGGTTAGGGTTAGTGTCAGGGTCAGGGCTAGGGCTAGGGCTAGAGTTAGGGTTAGAACTGAGGGTCAGGGTGAGGGTTAGTGTTAGGGTTAGGGTTAGGGTTAGGGTTAGGTTTAGGTGTTAGGGGTTAGGGATTAGGGGTTAAGGGTTAGGGTTAGGGGTTAGCGGTTAGGGTTAGTGTTCGGGTTAGGGTTAGGGTTAGGTCTAGGTTTAGGGTTAGGGGTTAGGGTTAGGGTTAGGGTTACGGTTAGGATTAGGGTTAGGGTTAGGGTTAGCGTTAGGTTCAGGGGTTAGGGTTAGCCGTTTGGGTTAGGGTTAGGGTTAGGGTATGGGTTAGCGTTAGGGTTAGGGTTTGGGTTAGGGTTAGGTTTAGGTTTAGGGTTAGGGGTTAGGGTTAGGGTTGGGGTTAGGGTTAGGTTTAGGGTTAGCGTTAGGGTTAGGGTTAGGGTTAGGGTTAGGCTTGGGGTTAGGGTTAGGGGTTAGGGTTAGGGGTTAGGGTAAGGGTTAGGGTTATTGTTAGGGTTTAGGATTAGGGTTAGGGTTAGGGTTATGGTTAGGGGTTAGGGCTAGGGTTAGGGTTAGGGTTAGGGTTAGGGTTAGGGTTAGGGTTAGGGTTAGGGTGAGGGTTAGGGTTAGGGTTTGGGTGAGGGTTAAAGCATTAGCGTTAGGGTTAGGGTCAGTGTTAGAGTTAGGTTTATGCATTAGGGTTAGGGTTAGGGTTAGAGCATTAGGGTTAGGGTTAGGGTTAGTGCATGATGGTTAGGGTTAGGGTTAGGGTTAGGGCGTTAGGGTTAGGGTTAGGGCATTAAGGTTAGGGTTAGGATTAGGGTATTAGGGTTAGGGTTAGTGTTAGGGCATTAGGGTTAGGGTTAGGGTTAGGGTTAGGGTTAAGGTTAGGGGTTAGGGTTAGGGGTTAGGGTTAGTGTTAGGGTTAGGTTTAGGGTTAGGGTTAGGGTGAGGGTTAGGGTTTGAGTTAGTGTTAGGGTTAGGGTTAGGGTTAGGTTTATGCATTAGGGTTAGGGTTAGGGTTTGGGCATTAGGGTTAGGGTTAGGGATAGTGCATGATGGTTAGGGTTAGGGTTAGGGTTAGGGTTAGGGTTAGGGTTAGGGTTAGGGTTAGGGTTAGGGTTAGGGTTAGGGTTAAGGTTAGGGTTAGGGTTAGGGGTTAGGGTTAGGGTTTGGGTGAGGGTTAGGGCATTAGCGTTAGGGTTATGGTTAGTGTTAGGATTAGGTGTATGCATTAGCGTTAGGGTTAGGGTTAGGGCATTAGGGTTACGGTTAGGGTTAGTGCATGATGGTTAGGGTTAGGGTTAGGGTTAGGGCGTTAGGGTTAGGGTTAGGGCATTAAGGTTAGGGTTAGGGTTAGGGTATTAGGGTTAGGGTTAGTGTTAGGGCATTAGGGTTAGGGTTAGGGTTAGGGTTAGGGTTAAGGTTAGGGGTTAGGTTTAGGGGTTAGGGTTAGTGTTAGGGTTAGGTTTAGGGTTAGGGTTAGGGTGAGGGTTAGGGTTTGAGTTAGTGTTAGGTTAGGGTTAGGGTTATGTTCAGGGTTAGCGTTAGGGTTAGTGCATTAGGGTTAGGGTTAGGGTTAGGGTTAAGGTTAGGGGTTATGCTTTGGTGTTAGTGTGAGGGTTAGGGTTAGGTTTAGGGTTAGGGACAGGGTCAGGGTCAGGGCAAGGGCTAGGGCTAGGGTTAGGGTTAGGGTAAGGGTTAGGTGTTAAGGTTAGTGGTTAGGGTTAGGGTTAGTGTTAGGGTTAGGGTTAGGGTTAGGGTTAGGGTTAGGGGTTAGGGTTAGGATTAGGGTTAGGGTTAGGGTTAGGGTTATGGTTAGGTGTCAGGGTTAGGGTTAGGGTTAGGGTTAGGGTTAGGGGTTAGGGTTAGGGTTAGGGTTAGGGTTAGGGGTTAGGGTTAGGGCATTAGGGTTAGTGTTAGGGTTAGTGCATTAGGTTTAGGGTTAGCGTTAAGGTTACGGTTAGGGTTAGTGTTAGGGTTAGGGTTAGGGTTAGGGTTAGGGTTAGGGTTAGGGTTAGGGGTTAGGGTTAGGGTTAGGGTTAGGGTTAGGGGTTAGGGTTAGGGTTAGGGTTAGGTTTATGGTTAGGGTTAGGGGTTTGGGTTAGGTGTTAGTGTTAGGGTTTGGGTTAGCGTTAGGGTTAGGGTTAGGGTTAGGGTTAGGTTTAGGTTTAGGGTTAGGGGTTAGGGTTAGGGTTAGGTTTAGGGTTAGGTTTAGGGTTAGCATTAGGGTTAGGGCATTAGGGTTAGGGATAGGGTTAGGGTAAAGTTTAGGCGTTATGGTTAGGTGTTAGTGTGTGGGTTAGGGTTAGGGTTAGGTTTAGGGTTAGGGTCAGGGTCAGGGTCAGGGCTAGGGCTAGGGCAAGAGTTAGGGTTAGTCCTGAGGGTTAGGGTAAGGGTTAGGGTTAGGTTTAGGGTTAGGGTTAGGGTTAGGGTTAGGGTTAGGGTTAGGGTTAGGGTTAGGGTTAGGGTTAGGGTTAGTTGTTAAGGTTAGGGGTTAGGGTTAGGGTTAGTGTTAGGCTTAGGCTTAGGGTTAGGGTCAGGGTTAGGGGTTGGGGTTAGGATTAGGGTTAGGTTTAGGGTTAGGTTTAGGGTTAGCGTTAGGGTTAGGGCATTAGGGTTAGGATTAGGGTTAGGGTTAGGGCATTAGGGTTAGGGTTAGGGTTAGGGCATTAGGTTTAGGGTTAGCATTAAGGTTACGGTTAGGGTTAGTGTTAGGGTTAGGGTTAGGGTTAGGGTTAGGGTTAGGGTTAGGGGTTAGGGGTTAGGGTTAGGGTGAGGGTTAGGGTTAGTGTCAGGGTCAGGGCTAGGGCTAGGGCTAGAGTTAGGGTTAGAACTGAGGGTCAGGGTGAGGGTTAGTGTTTGGGTTAGGGTTAGGGTTAGGGTTAGGTTTAGGTGTTAGGGGTTAGGGATTAGGGGTTAGGGGTTAGGGTTAGGGGTTAGCGGTTAGGGTTAGTGTTAGGGTTAGGGTTAGGGTTAGGTCTAGGTTTAGGGTTAGGGGTTAGGGTTAGGGTTAGGGTTACGGTTAGGATTAGGGTTAGGGTTAGGGTTAGCGTTAGGTTCAGGGGTTAGGGTTAGCCGTTTGGGTTAGGGTTAGGGTTAGGGTATGGGTTAGCGTTAGGGTTAGGGTTTGGGTTAGGGTTAGGTTTAGGTTTAGGGTTAGGGGTTAGGGTTAGGGTTGGGGTTAGGGTTAGGTTTAGGGTTAGCGTTAGGGTTAGGGTTAGGGTTAGGCTTGGGGTTAGGGTTAGGGGTTAGGGTTAGGGGTTAGGGTAAGGGTTAGGGTTATTGTTAGGGTTTAGGATTAGGGTTAGGGTTAGGGTTATGGTTAGGGGTTAGGGCTAGGGTAAGGGTTAGGGTTAGGGTTAGGGTTAGGGTTAGGGTTAGGGTTAGGGTTAGGGTTAGGGTTAGGGTTAGGGTTAGGGTTAGGGGTTAGGGTTAGGGTTTGGGTGAGGGTTTGGGCATTAGCGTTAGGGTTATGGTTAGTGTTAGGATTAGGTGTATGCATTAGCGTTAGGGTTAGGGTTAGGGCATTAGGGTTACGGTTAGGGTTAGTGCATGATGGTTAGGGTTAGGGTTAGGGTTAGGGCGTTAGGGTTAGGGTTAGGGCATTAAGGTTAGGGTTAGGGTTAGGGTATTAGGGTTAGGGTTAGTGTTAGGGCATTAGGGTTAGGGTTAGGGTTAGGGTTAGGGTTAAGGTTAGGGGTTAGGTTTAGGGGTTAGGGTTAGTGTTAGGGTTAGGTTTAGGGTTAGGGTTAGGGTGAGGTTTAGGGTTTGAGTTAGTGTTAGGTTAGGGTTAGGGTTATGTTCAGGGTTAGCGTTAGGGTTAGTGCATTAGGGTTAGGGTTAGGGTTAGGGTTAAGGTTAGGGGTTATGGTTTGGTGTTAGTGTGAGGGTTAGGGTTAGGGTTAGGTTTAGGGTTAGGGACAGGGTCAGGGTCAGGGCAAGGGCTAGGGCTAGGGTTAGGGTTAGGGTAAGGGTTAGGTGTTAAGGTTAGTGGTTAGGGTTAGGGTTAGTGTTAGGGTTAGGGTTAGGGTTAGGGTTAGGGTTAGGGGTTAGGGTTAGGATTAGGGTTAGGCGTTAGGGTTAGGGTTAGGGTTAGGGTTAGGGTTAGGGTTATGGTTAGGTGTCAGGGTTAGGGTTAGGGTTAGGGTTAGGGTTAGGGGTTAGGGTTAGGGTTAGGGTTAGGGTTAGGGGTTAGGGTTAGGGCATTAGGGTTAGTGTTAGGGTTAGTGCATTAGGTTTAGGGTTAGCGTTAAGGTTACGGTTAGGGTTAGTGTTAGGGTTAGGGTTAGGGTTAGGGTTAGGGTTAGGGTTAGGGTTAGGGTTAGGGGTTAGGGTTAGGGTTAGGGTTAGGGTTAGGGGTTAGGGTTAGGGTTAGGGTTAGGTTTATGGTTAGGGTTAGGGGTTTGGGTTAGGTGTTAGTGTTAGGGTTAGGGTTAGCGTTAGGGTTAGGGTTAGGGTTAGGGTTAGGTTTAGGTTTAGGGTTAGGGGTTAGGGTTAGGGTTAGGTTTAGGGTTAGGTTTAGGGTTAGCATTAGGGTTAGGGCATTAGGGTTAGGGATAGGGTTAGGGTAAAGTTTAGGCGTTATGGTTAGGTGTTAGTGTGAGGGTTAGGGTTAGGGTTAGGTTTAGGGTTAGGGTCAGGGTCAGGGTCAGGGCTAGGGCTAGGGCAAGAGTTAGGGTTAGTCCTGAGGGTTAGGGTAAGGGTTAGGGTTAGGTTTAGGGTTAGGGTTAGGGTTAGGGTTAGGGTTAGGGTTAGGGTTAGGGTTAGGGTTAGGGTTAGTTGTTAAGGTTAGGGGTTAGGCTTAGGGTTAGTGTTAGGGTTAGGCTTAGGGTTAGGGTCAGGGTTAGGGGTTGGGGTTAGGATTAGGGTTAGGTTTAGGGTTAGGTTTAGGGTTAGCGTTAGGGTTAGGGCATTAGGGTTAGGATTAGGGTTAGGGTTAGGGCATTAGGGTTAGGGTTAGGGTTAGGGCATTAGGTTTAGGGTTAGCGTTAAGGTTACGGTTAGGGTTAGTGTTAGGGTTAGGGTTAGGGTTAGGGTTAGGGTTAGGGTTAGGGGTTAGGGGTTAGGGTTAGGGTGAGGGTTAGGGTTAGTGTCAGGGTCAGGGCTAGGGCTAGGGCTAGAGTTAGGGTTAGAACTGAGGGTCAGGGTGAGGGTTAGTGTTAGGGTTAGGGTTAGGGTTAGGGTTAGGTTTAGGTGTTAGGGGTTAGGGATTAGGGGTTAGGGGTTAGGGTTAGGGGTTAGCGGTTAGGGTTAGTGTTAGGGTTAGGGTTAGGGTTAGGTCTAGGTTTAGGGTTAGGGGTTAGGGTTAGGGTTAGGGTTACGGTTAGGATTAGGGTTAGGGTTAGGGTTAGCGTTAGGTTCAGGGGTTAGGGTTAGCCGTTTGGGTTAGGGTTAGGGTTAGGGTATGGGTTAGCGTTAGGGTTAGGGTTTGGGTTAGGGTTAGGTTTAGGTTTAGGGTTAGGGGTTAGGGTTAGGGTTGGGGTTAGGGTTAGGTTTAGGGTTAGCGTTAGGGTTAGGGTTAGGGTTAGGGTTAGGCTTGGGGTTAGGGTTAGGGGTTAGGGTTAGGGGTTAGGGTAAGGGTTAGGGTTATTGTTAGGGTTTAGGATTAGGGTTAGGGTTAGGGTTATGGTTAGGGGTTAGGGCTAGGGTTAGGGTTAGGGTTAGGGTTAGGGTTAGGGTTAGGGTTAGGGTTAGGGTGAGGGTTAGGGTTAGGGTTTGGGTGAGGGTTAAAGCATTAGCGTTAGGGTTAGGGTCAGTGTTAGAGTTAGGTTTATGCATTAGGGTTAGGGTTAGGGTTAGAGCATTAGGGTTAGGGTTAGGGTTAGTGCATGATGGTTAGGGTTAGGGTTAGGGTTAGGGCGTTAGGGTTAGGGTTAGGGCATTAAGGTTAGGGTTAGGATTAGGGTATTAGGGTTAGGGTTAGTGTTAGGGCATTAGGGTTAGGGTTAGGGTTAGGGTTAGGGTTAAGGTTAGGGGTTAGGGTTAGGGGTTAGGGTTAGTGTTAGGGTTAGGTTTAGGGTTAGGGTTAGGGTGAGGGTTAGGGTTTGAGTTAGTGTTAGGGTTAGGGTTAGGGTTAGGTTTATGCATTAGGGTTAGGGTTAGGGTTTGGGCATTAGGGTTAGGGTTAGGGATAGTGCATGATGGTTAGGGTTAGGGTTAGGGTTAGGGTTAGGGTTAGGGTTAGGGTTAGGGTTAGGGTTAGGGTTAGGGTTAGGGTTAAGGTTAGGGTTAGGGTTAGGGGTTAGGGTTAGGGTTTGGGTGAGGGTTAGGGCATTAGCGTTAGGGTTATGGTTAGTGTTAGGATTAGGTGTATGCATTAGCGTTAGGGTTAGGGTTAGGGCATTAGGGTTACGGTTAGGGTTAGTGCATGATGGTTAGGGTTAGGGTTAGGGTTAGGGCGTTAGGGTTAGGGTTAGGGCATTAAGGTTAGGGTTAGGGTTAGGGTATTAGGGTTAGGGTTAGTGTTAGGGCATTAGGGTTAGGGTTAGGGTTAGGGTTAGGGTTAAGGTTAGGGGTTAGGTTTAGGGGTTAGGGTTAGTGTTAGGGTTAGGTTTAGGGTTAGGGTTAGGGTGAGGGTTAGGGTTTGAGTTAGTGTTAGGTTAGGGTTAGGGTTATGTTCAGGGTTAGCGTTAGGGTTAGTGCATTAGGGTTAGGGTTAGGGTTAGGGTTAAGGTTAGGGGTTATGCTTTGGTGTTAGTGTGAGGGTTAGGGTTAGGGTTAGGTTTAGGGTTAGGGACAGGGTCAGGGTCAGGGCAAGGGCTAGGGCTAGGGTTAGGGTTAGGGTAAGGGTTAGGTGTTAAGGTTAGTGGTTAGGGTTAGGGTTAGTGTTAGGGTTAGGGTTAGGGTTAGGGTTAGGGTTAGGGGTTAGGGTTAGGATTAGGGTTAGGCGTTAGGGTTAGGGTTAGGGTTAGGGTTAGGGTTAGGGTTATGGTTAGGTGTCAGGGTTAGGGTTAGGGTTAGGGTTAGGGTTAGGGGTTAGGGTTAGGGTTAGGGTTAGGGTTAGGGGTTAGGGTTAGGGCATTAGGGTTAGTGTTAGGGTTAGTGCATTAGGTTTAGGGTTAGCGTTAAGGTTACGGTTAGGGTTAGTGTTAGGGTTAGGGTTAGGGTTAGGGTTAGGGTTAGGGTTAGGATTAGGGTTAGGGGTTAGGGTTAGGGTTAGGGTTAGGGTTAGGGGTTAGGGTTAGGGTTAGGGTTAGGTTTATGGTTAGGGTTAGGGGTTTGGGTTAGGTGTTAGTGTTAGGGTTTGGGTTAGCGTTAGGGTTAGGGTTAGGGTTAGGGTTAGGTTTAGGTTTAGGGTTAGGGGTTAGGGTTAGGGTTAGGTTTAGGGTTAGGTTTAGGGTTAGCATTAGGGTTAGGGCATTAGGGTTAGGGATAGGGTTAGGGTAAATTTTAGGCGTTATGGTTAGGTGTTAGTGTGAGGGTTAGGGTTAGGGTTAGGTTTAGGGTTAGGGTCAGGGTCAGGGTCAGGGCTAGGGCTAGGGCAAGAGTTAGGGTTAGTCCTGAGGGTTAGGGTAAGGGTTAGGGTTAGGTTTAGGGTTAGGGTTAGGGTTAGGGTTA
>JANJGN010002335.1:0-22500 GCA_026770705.1 Isurus oxyrinchus
TACAGCTCCCATATATCCCTCATTACATCTTCCATATACCCCTCATTACAGCTCCCATATACCCCACATTACAGCTCCTATATACCCCTCATTACAGCTCCCACATACCCCACATTACAGCTCCCATATACCCCACATTACAGCTCCCATATACACCACCTTACAACTCCGCTATACACCACATTACAGCTCCCATATACCCCTCATTACAGCTCCCATATACCCCTCATTACACCTCCCATATACCCCACATTACAGCTCCCATATACCCCTCATTACAGTTCACATATACCCTCATTACAACTCCGATATACACCACATTACAGCTCCATATACCCCTCATTACAACTCCGATATACACCACATTACAGCTCCCATATACCCCTCATTACAACTCCGATATACACCACATTACAGCTCCCATATGCCCCTCATTACAACTCCGATATACACCACATTAAAGCTCCCATATACCCCTCATTACAACTCCGATATACACCACATTACAGCTCCCATATACCCCTCATTACAACTCCGATATACACCACATTAAAGCTCCCATATACCCCACATTACACCTCCCATATACCCCACATTACAGCTCCCATATACCCCACATTACAGCTCCCATATACCCCACATTACACCTCCCATATACCCCTCATTACAGCTCCCATATACCCCATATTACACCTCCCATATACCCCTCATTACAGCTCCCATATACCCCACATTACACCTCCCATATACCCCTCATTAGAGCTCCCATATACCCCTCATTACAGCTCCCATATACCCCACATTACACCTCCCATATACCCCTCATTACAGCTGCCATGTACCCCTCATTACAGCTGCCATGTACCCCACATTACAGCTCCCATGTACCCCTCATTACAGCTCCCATATACCCCTCTTTACAGCTCCCATATACCCCTCATTACAGCTCCCATATACCCCTCATTACACCTCCCATATACACCACATTACAACTCCCATATACCCCACATTACAGCTCCCATATACCCCACATTACAACTCCCATATACCCCTCATTACAGCTCCCATATACCCCTCATTACAACTCCGATATACACCACATTACATCTCCCATATACCCCTCATTACACATCCCATATACCCCACATTACAGCTCCCACATACCCCTCATTACAGCTCCCATATACCCCACATTACACCTCCCATATACCCTCATTACAGCTCCCATATACCCCATATTACACCTCCCATATACCCCTCATTACAGCTCCCATATACCCCACATTACACCTCCCATATACCCCTCATTAGAGCTCCCATATACCCCTCATTAGAGCTCCCATATACCCCTCATTACAGCTCCCATATACCCCACATTACACCTCCCATATACCCCTCATTACAGCTGCCATGTACCCCTCATTACAGCTCCCATATACCCCTCATTACAGCTCCCATATACCCCACATTACACCTCCCATATACCCCACATTACAGCTCCCATATACCCCACATTACAGCTCCCATATACCCCACATTACACCTCCCATATACCCCTCATTACAGCTCCCATATACCCCATATTACACCTCCCATATACCCCTCATTACAGCTCCCATATACCCCACATTACACCTCCCATATACCCCTCATTAGAGCTCCCATATACCCCTCATTACAGCTCCCATATACCCCACATTACACCTCCCATATACCCCTCATTACAGCTGCCATGTACCCCTCATTACAGCTGCCATGTACCCCACATTACAGCTCCATGTACCCCTCATTACAGCTCCCATATACCCCTCTTTACAGCTCCCATATACCCCTCATTACAGCTCCCATATACCCCTCATTACACCTCCCATATACACCACATTACAACTCCCATATACCCCACATTACAGCTCCCATATACCCCACATTACAACTCCCATATACCCCTCATTACAGCTCCCATATACCCCTCATTACAACTCCGATATACACCACATTACAGCTCCGATATACCCCTCATTACACCTCCCATATACCCCACATTACAGCTCCCACATACCCCTCATTACAGCTCCCACATACCCCACATTACAGCTCCCATATACCACTCTTTACAGCACCCATATACCCCTCATTACAGCTCCCATATACCCCACATTACACCTCCCATATACCCCACATTACAGCTCCCATATACCCCTCATTACAGCTCCCATATACCCCTCATTACAGCTCCCATATACCCCTCATTACAGCTCCCATATATCCCTCATTACAGCTCCCATATGCCCCTCATTACAGCTCCCATATACCCCACATTACAGCTCCCATATACCCCACATTACAGCTCCCATATACCCCACATTACAGCTCCCATATACCCCACATTACAACTCCGATATACACCACATTACAGCTCCCATATACCCCTCAATACAACTCCGATATACACCACATTACAGCACCCATATACCCTCATTACAGCTCCCATATACCCCTCATTACAACTCCGATATACACCACATTACAGCTCCCATACACCCCTCATTACAACTCCGATATACACCACATTACAGCTCCCATATACCCCTCATTACAACTCCGATATACACCACATTACAGCTCCCATATACCCCTCATTACAACTCCGATATACACCACATTACAGCTCCCATATACCCCACATTGCAACTCCCATATACCCCACATTACAGCTCCCATATACCCCTCATTACAGCTCCCATATACTCCACATTACAGCTCCCATATACCCCTCATTACAACTCCAATATACACCACATTACACCTGCCATATACCCCACATTACAACTCCGATATACACTACATTACCGCTCCCATATACCCCAGATTACACCTCCCATATACCCCTCATTACAGCTCCCATATACCCCACATTACAGCTCCCATGTACCCCTCATTACAGCTCCCATATACCCCTCATTACAGCTCCCATATATCCCTCATTACATCTTCCATATACCCCTCATTACAGCTCCCATATACCCCACATTACAGCTCCTATATACCCTCATTACAGCTCCCACATACCCCACATTACAGCTCCCATATACCCCACATTACAGCTCCCATATACACCACCTTACAACTCCGCTATACACCACATTACAGCTCCCATATACCCCTCATTACAGCTCCCATATACCCCTCATTACACCTCCCATATACCCCACATTACAGCTCCCATATACCCCTCATTACAGTTCACATATACCCCTCATTACAACTCCGATATACACCACATTACAGCTCCCATATACCCCTCATTACAACTCCGATATACACCACATTACAGCTCCCATATACCCCTCATTACAACTCCGATATACACCACATTACAGCTCCCATATGCCCCTCATTACAACTCCGATATACACCACATTAAAGCTCCCATATACCCCTCATTACAACTCCGATATACACCACATTACAGCTCCCATATACCCCTCATTACAACTCCGATATACACCACATTAAAGCTCCCATATACCCCACATTACACCTCCCATATACCCCACATTACAGCTCCCATATACCCCACATTACAGCTCCCATATACCCCACATTACACCTCCCATATACCCCTCATTACAGCTCCCATATACCCCATATTACACCTCCCATATACCCCTCATTACAGCTCCCATATACCCCACATTACACCTCCCATATACCCCTCATTAGAGCTCCCATATACCCCTCATTACAGCTCCCATATACCCCACATTACACCTCCCATATACCCCTCATTACAGCTGCCATGTACCCCTCATTACAGCTGCCATGTACCCCACATTACAGCTCCCATGTACCCCTCATTACAGCTCCCATATACCCCTCTTTACAGCTCCCATATACCCCTCATTACAGCTCCCATATACCCCTCATTACACCTCCCATATACACCACATTACAACTCCCATATACCCCACATTACAGCTCCCATATACCCCACATTACAACTCCCATATACCCCTCATTACAGCTCCCATATACCCCTCATTACAACTCCGATATACACCACATTACAGCTCCCATATACCCCTCATTACACATCCCATATACCCCACATTACAGCTCCCACATACCCCTCATTACAGCTCCCACATACCCCACATTACAGCTCCCATATACCACTCTTTACAGCACCCATATACCCCTCATTACAGCTCCCATATACCCCACATTACACCCCCCATATACCCCACATTACAGCTCCCATATACCCCTCATTACAGCTCCCATATACCCCTCATTACAGCTCCCATATACCCCTCATTACAGCTCCCATATATCCCTCATTACAGCTCCCATATGCCCCTCATTACAGCTCCCATATACCCCTCATTACAGCTCCCATATACCCCACATTACAGCTCCCATATACCCCACATTACAGCTCCCATATACCCCACATTACAACTCCGATATACACCACATTACAGCTCCCATATACCCCTCAATACAACTCCGATATACACCACATTACAGCACCCATATACCCCTCATTACAACTCCGATATACACCACATTACAGCTCCCATATACCCCTCATTACAACTCCGATATACACCACATTACAGCTCCCATACACCCCTCATTACAACTCCGATATACACCACATTACAGCTCCCATATACCCCTCATTACAACTCCGATATACACCACATTACAGCTCCCATATACCCCTCATTACAACTCCGATATACACCACATTACAGCTCCCATATACCCCACATTGCAACTCCCATATACCCCACATTACAGCTCCCATATACCCCTCATTACAGCTCCCATATACCCCTCATTACAGCTCCCATATACTCCACATTACAGCTCCCATATACCCCTCATTACAACTCCAATATACACCACATTACACCTGCCATATACCCCACATTACAACTCCGATATACACTACATTACAGCTCCCATATACCCCAGATTACACCTCCCATATACCCCTCATTACAGCTCCCATATACCCCACATTACAGCTCCCATGTACCCCTCATTACAGCTCCCATATACCCCTCATTACAGCTCCCATATATCCCTCATTACATCTTCCATATACCCCTCATTACAGCTCCCATATACCCCACATTACAGCTCCTATATACCCCTCATTACAGCTCCCACATACCCCACATTACAGCTCCCATATACCCCACATTACAGCTCCCATATACACCACCTTACAACTCCGCTATACACCACATTACAGCTCCCATATACCCCTCATTACAGCTCCCATATACCCCTCATTACACCTCCCATATACCCCACATTACAGCTCCCATATACCCCTCATTACAGTTCACATATACCCCTCATTACAACTCCGATATACACCACATTACAGCTCCCATATACCCCTCATTACAACTCCGATATACACCACATTACAGCTCCCATATACCCCTCATTACAACTCCGATATACACCACATTACAGCTCCCATATGCCCCTCATTACAACTCCGATATACACCACATTAAAGCTCCCATATACCCCTCATTACAACTCCGATATACACCACATTACAGCTCCCATATACCCCTCATTACAACTCCGATATACACCACATTACAGCTCCCATATACCCCACATTGCAACTCCCATATACCCCACATTACAGCTCCCATATACCCCTCATTACAGCTCCCATATACTCCACATTACAGCTCCCATATACCCCTCATTACAACTCCGATATACACCACATTACACCTGCCATATACCCCACATTACAACTCCGATATACACTACATTACAGCTCCCATATACCCCACATTACAGCTCCCATATACCCCAGATTACACCTCCCATATACCCCTCATTACAGCTCCCATATACCCCACATTACAGCTCCCATGTACCCCTCATTACAGCTCCCATATACCCCTCATTACAGCTCCCATATATCCCTCATTGCATCTTCCATATACCCCTCATTACAGCTCCCATATACCCCACATTACAGCTCCTATATACCCCTCATTACAGCTCCCATATACCCCACATTACAGCTCCCATATACCCCACATTACAGCTCCCATATACCCCACATTACAGCTCCCATATACACCACCTTACAACTCCGCTATACACCACATTACAGCTCCCATATACCCCTCATTACAGCTCCCATATACCCCTCATTACACCTCCCATATACCCCACATTACAGCTCCCATATACCCCTCATTACAGCTCCCATATACCCCTCATTACAGCTCCCATATACCCCTCATTACACCTCCCATATACCCCTCATTACACCTCCCATATACCCCTCATTACATCTCCCATATATCCTTCATTACAACTCCCATATACCCCTCATTACAACTCCGATATATCCCACATTACAGCTCCCATATACCCCTCATTACACCTCACATATACCCCTCATTACACCTCCGATATACACCACATTACACCTCCCATATACACCACATTACAGCTCCCATATACCCCACATTACAGCTCCCATATACCCCACATTACCGCTCCCATATACCCCTCATTACACCTCCCATATACCCCTCATTACACCTCCCATATACACCACATTACAGCTCCCATATATGCCTCATTACAGCTCCCATATACCCCTCATTACAGCTCCCATGTACCCCACATTACAGCTCCCATATACCCCTCATTACAGCTCCCATATACCCCTCATTACAGCTCCCATATAACCCTGATTACAGCTCCATATACCCCTCATTACAACTCCCATATACCCCTCATTACAGCTCCCATATACCCCTCATTACAGCTCCCATATACCCCACATTACAACTCCCATATACCCCTCATTACAGCTCCCATATACCCCTCATTACAACTCCGATATACACCACATTACAGCTCCCATATACCTCTCATTACACCTCCCATATAACCCACATTACAGCTCCCATATACCCCACATTACAGCTCCCATACACCCCTCATTACAGCTCCCATATACCCCACATTACAGCTCCCATATACCCCTCATTACAACTCCGATATACACCACATTACAGCTCCCATATACTCCACATTACAGCTCCCACATACCCCTCATTACAGCTCCCAGGTACCCCACATTACAGCTCTCATATACCCCTCATTACAGCTCCCATATATCCCTCATTACAGCTCCCATATACACCTCATTACAGCTCCCATATACCCCACATTACAGCTCCCATATACCCCACATTACAACTGCCATATACCCCAGATTACACCTCCCATATACCCCTCATTACAGCTGCCATATACCCCACATTACAGCTCCCATGTACCCCTTATTACAACTCCCATATACCCCTCATTACAGCTCCCATATACCACTCATTACAGCTCCCATATACCCCACATTACAGCTCCTATATATCCCTCATTACAGCTCCCATATACCCCACATTACAGCTCCCATATACCCCTCATTACAGCTCCCATATACCCCACATTACAGCTCCCATATACCCCACATTACAGCTCCCATATACCCCACATTACACCTCCTATATACCCCTCATTACACCTCCCATATACCCCTCATTACACCTCCCATATACCCCTCATTACCCCTCCCATATACCCCTCATTACACCTCCCATATACCCCTCATTACAGCTCCGATATACACCACATAACACCTCCCATATACACCACATTACAGCTCCCATATACACCACATTACAGCTCCCATATACCGCACATTACAGCTCCCATATACCCCTCATTACACCTCCCATATACCCCTCATTACACCTCCTATATACACCACATTACAGCTCCCATATACAGCACATTACAGCTCCCATATACCCCTCATTACAGCTCCCATATACCCCATATTACAGCTCCCATATACCCCACATTACAACTCCCATATACCCCTCATTACAGCTCCCATATACCCCTCATTTCAACTCCCATATACCCCTCATTACAACTCCGATATACACCACATTACAGCTCCCATATACCCCTCATTACTCCTCCCATATACCCCACATTACAGCTCCCATATACCCCACATTACAACTCCCATATACCCCTCATTACAGCTCCCATATACCCCACATTACAGCTCCCATATACCCCTCATTACAACTCCGATATACACCACATTACAGCTCCCATATACCCCACATTACAGCTCCCATATACCCCTCATTACAGCTCCGACATACCCCTCATTACAGCTCCCATAAACCCCACATTACACCTCCCATATACCCCTCTTTACAGCTCCCATATACCCCTCAATACAGCTCCCATTTACCCCACATTACACCTCCCATATACCCCACATTACAGCTCCCATATACCCCACATTACAGCTCCCATATACCCCTCATTACAGCTCCCATATACCCCTCATTACAGCTCCCATATATCCCTCATTACAGCTCCCATATACCCCACATTACACCTCCCATATACCCCACATTACACCTCCCATATACCCCACATTACACCTCCCATATACCCCACATTACAGCTCCCATATACCCCTCATTACACCTCCCATATACCCCACATTACAGCTCCCATATACCCCACATTACAGCTCCCATATACCCCACATTACAGCTCCCATATACCCCACATTACAACTCCGATATACACCACATTACAGCTCCCATATACCCCTCATTACAACTCCGATATACACCACATTACAGCACCCATATACCCCTCATTACAACTCCGATATACACCACATTACAGCTCCCATATACCCCTCCTTACTACTCCGATATACACCACATTACAGCTCCCATATACCCCTCATTACAACTCCGATATACACCACATTACAGCTCCCATATACCCCTCATTACAACTCCGATATACACCACATTACAGCTCCCATATACCCCTCATTACAACTCCGATATACACCACATTACAGCTCCCATATACCCCTCATTACAACTCCGATATACACCACATTACAGCTCCCATATACCCCACATTGCAACTCCCATATACCCCACATTACAGCTCCCATATACCCCTCATTACAGCTCCCATATACTCCACATTACAGCTCCCATATACCCCTCATTACAACTCCGATATACACCACATTACACCTCCCATATACCCCACATTTCACCTCCCATATACACCACATTACAGCTCCCATATACCCCACATTACAGCTCCCATATACCCCTCATTACACCTCCCATATACCCCTCATTACAGCTCCCATATACCCCAAATTACAGCTCCCATGTACCCCTCATTACAGCTCCCATATACCCCTCATTACAGCTCCCATATACCCCAGATTACAGCTCCCATATACCCCACATTACAGCTCCCATATACACCACCTTACAACTCCGCTATACACCACATTACAGCTCCCATATACCCCTCATTACAGCTCCCATATACCCCTCATTACACCTCCCATATACCCCACATTACAGCTCCCATATACCCCTCATTACACCTCCCATATACCCCACATTACAACTCCCATATACCCCTCATAACAGCTCCCATATACCCCTCATTACAGCTCCCATATACCCCACATTACAGCTCCCATATACCCCACATTACAACTCCCATATACCTCTCATTACAACTCCCATATACCCCTCATTACAACTCCCATATACCCCTCATTACAGCTCCCATATACCCCTCATTACACCTCCCATATACCCCACATTACAGCTCCCATATACCCCACATTACAACTCCCATATACCCCACATTACAACTCCCATATACCCTTCATTACAGCTCCCATATACCCCACATTACAGCTCCCATATACCCCTCATTACAACTCCGATATACACCACATTACAGCTCCGATATACCCCTCATTACAGCTCCCACATACCCCACATTTCAGCTCCCATATACCCCTCATTACACTCCCATATATCCCTCATTACAGCTCCCATATACCCCTCATTACAGCTCCCATATACCCCACATTACACCTCCCATATACCGCACATTACAGCTCCCGTATACCCCTCATTACAGCTCCCATATACCCCTCATTACAGCTCCCATATACCCCTCATTACAGCTCCCATATATCCCTCATTACAGCTCCCATATACCCCTCATTACAGCTCCCATATACCCCACATTACAACTCCGATATACACCACATTACAGCACCCATATACCCCTCATTACAACTCCGATATACACCACATTACAGCTCCCATATACCCCTCATTACAACTCCGATATACACCACATTACAGCTCCCATATACGCCTCATTACAACTCCGATATACACCACATTACTGCTCCCATATACCCCTCATTACAACTCCGATATACACCACATTACTGCTCCCATATACCCCTCATTACAACTCCGATATACACCACATTACAGCTCCCATATGCCCCACATTGCAACTCCCATATACCCCACATTACAGCTCCCATATACCCCACATTACAGCTCCCATATAGCCCTCATTACAGCTCCCATATACTCCACATTACAGCTCCCATATAGCCCTCATTACAACTCCGATATACACCACATTACACCTGCCATATACCCCACATTACAACTCCGATATACACCACATTACAGCTCCCATATACCCCAGATTACAGCTCCCATATACCCCAGATTACTCCTCCCATATACCCCTCATTACAGCTCCCATATACCCCACATTACAGCTCCCATGTACCCCTCATTACAGCTCCCATATACCCCTCATTACAGCTCCCATATATCCCTCATTACATCTTCCATATACCCCTCATTACAGCTCTCATATACCCCACATTACAGCTCCTATATACCCCTCATTACAGCTCCCATATACCCCACATTACAGCTCCCATATACCCCACATTACAGCTCCCATATACACCACCTTACAACTCCGCTATACACCACATTACAGCTCCCATATACCCCTCATTACAGCTCCCATATACCCCTCATTACACCTCCCATATACCCCACATTACAGCTCCCATATACCCCTCATTACACCTCCCATATACCCCTCATTACACCTCCCATATACCCCTCATTGCAGCTCCCATATAGCCGTCATTACAACTCCCATATACCCCACATTACAGCTTCCATATACCCCTCATTACACCTCACATATACCCCTCATTACACCTCAGATATGCACCACATTACACCTCCCATATACACCACATTACAGCTCCCATATACCCCACATTACAGCTCCCATATACCCCACATTACCGCTCCCATATACCGCTCATTACACCTCCCATATACCCCTCATTACACCTCCCATATACACCACATTACAGCTTCCATATACGCCTCATTACAGCTCCCATGTACCCCTCATTACAGCTCCCATGTACCCCACATTACAGCTCCCATATACCCCTCATTACAGCTCCCATATATCCCTCATTACAGCACCCATATAACACTCATTACAGCTCCCATGTACCCCTCATTACAACTCCCATATACCCCTAATTACAGCTCCCATATACCCCTCATTACAGCTCCCATATACCCCACATTACAGCTCCCATATACCCCACACTACAACTCCCATATACCCCTCATTACAGCTCCCATATACCCCTAATTACAACTCCGATATACACCACATTACAGCTCCCATTTACCTCTCGTTACACCTCCCATATACCCCACATTACAGCTCCCATATACCCCACATTACAACTCCCATGCACCCCTCATTACAGCTCCCATATACCCCACATTACAGCTCCCATATACCCCTCATTACAACTCCGATATACACCACATTACAGCTCCCATATACCCCTCATTACAGCTCCCACATACCCCTCATTACAGCTCCCACATACCCCTCATTACAGCTCCCATATACCCCACATTACAGCTCTCATATACCCCTCATTACAGCTCCCATATATCCCTCATTACAGCTCCCATTTACCCCTCATTACAGCTCCCATATACCCCACATTACACCTCCCATATACCCCACATTACAGCTCCCATATACCCCACATTACAGCTCCCATATACCCCTCATTACTGCTCCCATATATCCCTCATTACTGCTCCCATATATCCCTCATTACAGCTCCCATATACCCCTCATTACAGCTCCCATATACCCCTCATTACACCTCCCATATACACCACATTACAGCTCCCATATACGCCTCATTACAGCTCCCATGTACCCCTCATTACAGCTCCCATGTACCCCACATTACAACTCCCATACACCCCTCATTACAGCTCCCATATACCCCACATTACAGCTCCCATATACCCCTCATTACAACTCCGATATACGCCACATTACAGCTCCCATATACCCCTCATTACAGCTCCCACTTACCCCTCATTACAGCTCCCACATACCCCACATTACAGCTCCCATGTACCCCTCATTACAGCTCCCATATACCCCTCATTACAGCTCCCATATACCCCACATTACAGCTCCCATATACCCCACATTACAGCTCCCATATACACCACCTTACAACTCCGCTATACACCACATTACAGCTCCCATATACCCCTCATTACACCTCCCATATACCCCACATTACAGCTCCCATATACCCCTCATTACACCTCACATATACCCCTCATTACACCTCCGATATGCACCACATTACACCTCCCATATACACCACATTACAGCTCCCATATACCCCACATTACAGCTCCCATATACCCCACATTACCGCTCCCATATACCCCTCATTACACCTCCCATATACCCCTCATTACGCCTCCCATATACACCACATTACAGCTCCCATATACCCCTCATTACAGCTCCCATGTACCCCTCATTACAGCTCCCATGTACCCCACATTACAGCTCCCATATACCCCTCATTACAGCTCCCATATACCCCTCATTACAGCTCCCATATACCCCTCATTACAACTCCCATATACCCCTCATAACAGCTCCCATATACCCCTCATTACAGCTCCCATTTACCCCACATTACAGCTCCCATATACCCCACATTACAACTCCCATATACCCCTCATTACAGCTCCCATTTACTCCTCATTGCAACTCCCATATACCCCTCATTACAACTCCGATATACACCACATTACACCTCCCATATACCCCACATTACAGCTCCCATATACCCCACATTACAACTCCCATATACCCTTCATTACAGCTCCCATATACCCCACATTACAGCTCCCATATACCCCTCATTACAACTCCGTTATACACCACATTACAGCTCCCATATACCCCTCATTACAGCTCCCACATACCCCTCATTACAGTTCCCACCTACCCCACATTACAGCTCCCATATACCCCTCATTACACTCCCATATATCCCTCATTACAGCTCCCATGTACCCCTCATTACAGCTCCCATATACCCCACATTACACCTCCCATATACCCCACATTACAGCTCCCATATACCCCTCATTACAGCTCCCATATACCCCTGATTACAGCTCCCATATACCCCTCATTACTGCTCCCATATATCCCTCATTACAGCTCCCATATATCCCTCATTACAGCTCCCATATACCCCTCATTACAGCTCCCATATACCCCACATTACACCTCCCATATACCCCACATTACACTCCCATGTACCCCACATTACAACTCCGATATACACCACATTACAGCTCCTTTATACCCCTCACTACAGCTCCGATATACCCCACATTACAACTCTCATATACCGCACATTACAACTCTGATATACCCCACATTACACCTCCGATATACCCCACATTACACCTCCGATATTCCCCACATTACTCCTCCGATATACCCCACATTACTCCTCCGATATACCCCACATTACACCTTTGATATACCCCACATTACACCTCCGATACACCCCACATTACACCTCCGATACACCCCACATTACACCTCCGATACACCCCACATTACACCTCCGACACACCCCACATTACACTTCCGACACACCCCACGTTACACCTCCAATACACCCCACATTAAACCACTGATATACCCCACATTAAACCAATGATATACCCCACATTAAACCACCAATAAACCCCACATTACAACTCCGATATACCCCACATTACACCTCCGATATACTCTACCTTAAACGACTCCGATATACCCCACACCCATCACTGTAACACTCCGATATACCCCACATTAAACCTCTAATAGACCCCACAGTAAATCTCTGATATACCCCACATTACAACACCGATATACCCCACATTGACCTCAAATATACCCCACATTAAACCTTCGATATACCTCACATTACATCTCCGATATAGCCCACGTTAGCCCACGTTACACCTCCGATATATCTCTCATTAAAACTCTTGACATACCCCACATTACAACTCCGATATACTTCACATTACAACTCCGATATACTTCACATTACAACTCCGATATACCCCACATTACACCTCCGATATACCAAATATTACACCTCCGATGTACTCCACGTTAAACCTCCGATAGATCCCACATTAAACGTCCGATATACCCCACATTACACATCCGATATACCCCACGTTACACCTGCAATATACCAAATATTACACCTCCAGTATACCGTCATTACACCTCCGATATACCCCACGTTACACCTCCGATATACCCCACGTTACACCTCCGATATACCCCACATTACACCTCCGATGTACCCCACGTTACACCTCCGATATACCCCACGTTACACCTCCGATATACCCCACGTTACACCTCCAATATACCCCACGTTACACCTCCGATGTACCCCACGTTACACCTCCGATATACCCCACGTTACACCTCCGATATACCCCACGTTACACCTCCGATATACCCCACGTTACACCTCCGATATACCCCATGTTACACCTCCGATATGCCCCACGTTACACCTCCGATATGCCCCACGTTACACCTCCGATATACTTCACATTACAACTCCGATATACCCCACATTACGCCTCCGATATACCCCAGATTACACTTCCGATATACCCCACATTACAACTCCGATATACCCCACATTACGCCTCCGATATACCCCAGATTACGCCTCCGATATACCCCAGATTACGTCTCCGGTATACCCCAAATTACACCCCGATATACCCCAGATTACACCTCCGATATACCCCAGATTACACCTCCGATATACCCCACATTACAACTCCGATATACTTCACATTACAACTCCGATATACCCCACATTACGTCTCCGATATAGCAAATATTAAACCTCCGATGTACCCCACATTAAACCTCCGATACACCCCACACTACACGTCCGATATACCCCACATTACAACTCGAATATACCCCACATTACAACTCCGATATACCACACATTACACAACTCAGATAGACCCCACATTAAACCTCCGATATACCCCATATTACACAACTCTGATAGATCCCATATTAACCCTCCGATATACCCCACATTACAACTCCAATATACTCCACAGTAAACCTCCGATGTACGCCACATTGCACCTCCAATGTACCCCACTCACCTCACTGTAACACTCCGATATACTCCACATTACACCTCCGATATACCCCACATTGAACCTCCGATATACCACACATTAAACCTCCGATACACCCCACATTACACCTCCGATATACCCCACGTTACACCTCCGATATACCCCACATTACACCTCCGATTTACCCCAAATTACACCTCCGATATACCCCACATTACACATCCGATATACCCCACGTTACACCTCCGATATACTCCACATCACAACTCCGATATACCCCACATTAAATCTCCAATATACCCCACCCTAAACCTCCAATGTACCCCACATTACAACTCCGATGTACCCCACGTTAAACATGCGATATGCCCCACGTTAAACCTCCGATATACCCACATTACACCGCCGATATACCCCACATTACACCTCCGATATACCCCACATTACAACTACAATAAAGCCCATATTACAACTCCAATATACCCCATACCATTACTGTAACTCTCTGATATCCCACACCTCTCATTGTAACACTCTGATATATCCCACACAACTCACTGTGACACTCTGATATATTCCACACCCCTCACTGTAACACTCTGATATACCCCACACCCCTCACTGTAACACTCTGATATACCCCACACCCCTCAATGTAACAATCTGATGTATCCCACGCGCCTCGCAGTTACACTCTGATATATCCCATACCCCTCACTGTAACACTCTGATATATCCCACAACCATCACTGTAACACTCTGATATATCCCACACCACTCACTGTAACACTCTGATATACCCCTCACTGTAACACACTGATATATACCACACCCCTCACTGAAACACACTGATAAATCCCACACCCCTCACTGAAACACACTGATAAATCCCACAACCCTCACTGTAAAACTCTGATATATCCCACACCCCTCACTGTAACACACTGATATATCCCACACCCCTTATGCAACACACTGATACCCCACACCCCTCACTGTAACACTCTGGTATACCCCACACCTCTCACTTTAACACTGATATACCCCACACCCATCACTGTAACACTCCGATATAGCCCACACCCCTCACTGTAGCACTCTGATATACCCCTCGCCCCTCAATGTAACAGTCTGATGTATCCCACAGACCTCACTGTAACACTCTGATATATCCCAAACTCCTCACTGTAACATTCTGATATACCCGACACCCCTCACTGTAACACTGTGATATATCCCACACCCCTCACTGTAACACACTGATATATCCCACACCCCTCCCTGTAATACTCTGATATATCCCACACCCCTCACTGTGACACTCTGATATATGTCACACCCCTCACTGTAACACACTGATAAATCCTACACACCTCACTGAAACACACTGATAAATTCCACAACCCTCACTGTAATACTCTGATATATCCCACACCCCTCACTGTAACACTCTGATATACCCCACACCCCTCACTGTAACACTCTGATATACCCCACACCGCTCACTGTAACACTCTGACATACCCCACACCCCTCATTGTAACACTCTGATATACCTCACACCCCTCACTGTAACACACTGATATATCCCACACACCTCACTGTAACACTCTGATATATCCCTCACCCCTCACTGTAACACTCTGATATACCTCACACCCCTCATTGTAACACTCTGATATACCCCACAGCCCTCACTGTAACACTCTGATATACCCCACAGCCCTCACTGTAACACTCTGATATACCCCACAGCCCTCACTGTAACACTCTGATATACTCCACACCCCTCACTGTAACACTGATATACACCACACCCCTCAGTGTAACACTCTGACATACCCCACACCCCTCAGTGTAACACTCTGACATACCCCACACCCCTCACTGTAACACTGATATACCCCACACCCCCTCATTATAACACTCTGATATACCCCACACCCCTCACTGTAACACTCTGATATACCCCACACCGCTCACTGTAACACTCTGACATACCCCACACCCCTCACTGTAACACTCTGATATACCTCACACACCTCATTGTAACACTCTGATATACCCCACAGCCCTCACTGTAACACTCTGATATACCCCGCACCCCTCACTGTAACACTCTGATATACCCCACACCGCTCACTGTAACACTCTGATATACCCCACACCGCTCACTGTAAAACTCTGATATACCCCACATCCCTCACTGTAACACTCTGATATACCCCACACCCCTCACTGTAACACTCTGATATACCCCACACCCCTCACTGTAACACTCTGATATACCCCACACCCCTCACTGTAACACTGATATACCCCACACCCCTCACTGTGACACTCTGATATACCCCACACCCCTCACTGTAACACTCTGACATACCCCACACCGCTCACTGTAACACTCTGACATACCCCACACCCCTCATTGTAACACTCTGATATACCCCACACCCCTCAGTGTAACACTCTGATATACCCCACACCCCTCACTGTAACACTCTGATATACCCCACACCCCTCACTGTAACACTCTGACATACCCCACACCGCTCACTGTAACACTCTGACATACCCCACACCCCTCATTGTAACACTCTGATATACCCCACACCCCTCAGTGTAACACTCTGATATACCCCACACCCCTCACTGTAACACTCTGATATACCCCACACCCCTCACTGTAACACTCTGATATATTCCACACCCCTCACTGTTACACTCTGATATACCCCACACCCCTCAGTGTAACACTCTGACATACCCCACACCCTTCATTGTAACACTCTGATATACCCCACACCCCTCAGTGTAACACTCTGACATACCCCACACCCCTCATTGTAACACTCTGATATACCCCACACCCCTCACTGTAACACTCTGATATACCCCACACCCCTCACTGTAACACTCTGATATACCCCACACCCCTCATTGTAACACTCTGATATACCCCACAGCCCTCACTGTAACACACTGATATATCCCACACACCTCACTGTAACACTCTGATATACCCCACACCCCTCACTGTAACACTGATATATCCCACACCCCTCACTGTAACACTCTGATATACCCCGCACCCCTCACTGTAACACTGATATATCCCACACCCCTCACTGTAACACCCTGATATACCCCACACCCCTCACTGTAACACCCTGATATACCCCACACCCCTCACTGTAACACTCTGATATACCTCACACCCCTCACTGTAACACTCTGATATACCCCACACCCCTCACTGTAACACTCTGATATACCCCACACCCCTCAGTGTAACACTCTGACATACCCCACACCCCTCACTGTAACACTCTGATATATCCCACACCCCTCACTGTAACGCTCTGATATATCCCACACCCCTCACTGTAACACTCTGTTATCCCCCACACCCCTCACTATAACACTCTGATATATCCCACACCCCTCACTGTAACACACTGATATACCTCACACCCCTCACTGTAACACTCTGATATATCCCACACCCCTCAGTGTAACACTCTGATATATCCCACACCCCTCACTGTAACACTGATATACCCCACACCCCTCACTGTAACACTCTGACATACCCCACACCCCTCACTATCACACTCTGATATACCCGACACCCCTCACTATAACTCTCTGATATACCCGACACCCCTCACTGCAACACTCTGTTATACCCCACACCCCTCACTGTAACACTCTGTTATACCCCACACCCCTCACTGTAACACTCTGTTATACCCCACACCCCTCACTGTAATACTGATATACCCCACACCCCTCACTGTAACACTGATATACCCCACACCCCTCACTGTAACACTGATATACCCCACACCCCTCACTGTAACACTGATATACCTCACACCCCTCACTGTAACACTCTGATATATCCCACACCCCTCACTGTAACACTGATATATCCCACACCCCTCACTGTCACACTGATATACCCCACACCCCTCACTGTAACACTGTTATACCCCACGCCCCTCACTATAACACTCTGATATACCCCACACCCCTCACTGTAACACTGATATACCTCACACCCCTCACTGTAACACTCTGATATATCCCACACCCCTCACTGTAACACTGATATATCCCACACCCCTCACTGTCACACTGATATACCCCACACCCCTCACTGTAACACTGTTATACCCCACGCCCCTCACTATAACACTCTGATATACCCCACACCCCTCACTGTAACACTCTGATATACCCCACACCCCTCACTGTAACACTGATATACCCCACACCCCTCACTGTAACACTGTTATACCCCACGCCCCTCACTATAACACTCTGATATACCCCACACCCCTCACTGTAACACTCTGTTATACCCCACACCCCTCACTGTAACACTCTGTTATACCCCACACCCCTCACTGTAACACTCTGATATACGCCACACCCCTCACTGTAACACACTGATATACCCCACACCCCTCACTGTAACACTCTGATATACCCCACACCCCTCACTGTAACTCTCTGTTATACCCCACACCCCTCACTGTAACACTCTGATATACCCCACACCCCTCACTGTAACACTCTGATATACCCCACACCCCTCACTGTAACACTCTGATATATCCCACATCCCTCACTGTAACACTCTGATATACCCCACACCCCTCACTGTAACACACTGATATACCCCACCCCTCACTGTAACACTCTGATATACCCCACACCCCTCACTGTAACACACTGATATACCCCACCCCTCACTGGAACACTCTGATATACCCCACACCCCTCACTGTAACACACTGATATACCCCACACCCCTCACTGTAACACTCTGATATACCCCACACCCCTCACTGTAACACTGATACACCCCACACCCATCACTGTAACACTCTGATATATCCCACACCCCTCACTGTAACACTCTGATATATCCCACACCCCTCACTGTAACACTCTGATATACCCCACACCCCTCACTGTAACACTCTGATATACCCCACACCCCTCACTGTAACACTCTGATATATCCCACACCCCTCACTGTAATACTCTGATATACCCCACACCCCTCACTGTAACACACTGATATACCCCACACCCCTCACTGTAACACTCTGTTATACCCCACACCGCTCACTGTAACACTCTGATATACCCCACACCCCTCACTGTAACACTCTGAAATATCCCACACCCCTCACTGTAACACTGATGTACCCCACACCCATCACTGTAACACTCTGATATACCCCACACCCCTCACTGTAACACTGATACACCCCACACCCATCACTGTAACACTCTGATATATCCCACACCCCTCACTGTAACACTCTGATATATCCCACACCCCTCACTGTAACACTCTGATATACCCCACACCCCTCACTGTAACACTCTGATATACCCCACACCCCTCACTGTAACACTCTGATATACCCCACACCCCTCACTGTAATACTCTGATATACCCCACACCCCTCACTGTAACACACTGATATACCCCACACCCCTCACTGTAACACTCTGTTATACCCCACACCGCTCACTGTAACACTCTGATATACCCCACACCCCTCACTGTAACACTGATATACCCCACACCCCTCACTGTAACACTCTGATATACCCCACACCCCTCACTGTAACACCCTGATAGATCTCACACCCCTCACTGTAACACACTGATATACCCCACACCCCTCACTGTAACACTCTGATATACCCCACACCCCTCACTGTAACACTGATATACCCCACACCCCTCACTGTAACACTGATATACCCCACACCCCTCACTGTGACACTCTGATATACCGCACACCCCTCACTGTAACACTCTGATATACCCCACACCCATCACTGTAACACTCTGATAGATCTCACACCCCTCACTGTAACACACTGATATACCCCACACCCCTCACTGTGACACTCTGATATACCGCACACCCCTCACTGTAACACTGATATACCCCACACCCCTCACTGTAACACCCTGATAGATCTCACACCTCTCACTGTAACACTCTGATATACCCCACACCCCTCACTGTAACACCCTGATAGATCTCACACCTCTCACTGTAACACTCTGATATACCCCACACCCCTCACTGTAACACTCTGATATACCCCACACCCCTCACTGTAATACTCTGATATACCCCACACCCCTCACTGTAACACACTGATATACCCCACACCCCTCACTGTAACACTCTGTTATACCCCACACCGCTCACTGTAACACTCTGATATACCCCACACCCCTCACTGTAACACTGATATACCCCACACCCCTCACTGTAACACTCTGATATACCCCACACCCCTCACTGTAACACCCTGATAGATCTCACACCCCTCACTGTAACACACTGATATACCCCACACCCCTCACTGTAACACTCTGATATACCCCACACCCCTCACTGTAACACTGATATACCCCACACCCCTCACTGTGACACTCTGATATACCGCACACCCCTCACTGTAACACTCTGATATACCCCACACCCCTCACTGTAACACTCTGATATATCCCACACCCCTCACTGTAACACTCTGATATATCCCACACCTCTCACTGTAACACTCTGATATACCCCACACCCCTCACTGTAACACTGATATACCCCACACCCCTCACTGTAACACTCTGATATACCCCACACCCCTCACTGTAACACTGATATACCCCACACCCCTCACTGTAACACTCTGATATACCCCACACCCCTCACTGTAACACTCTGATATACCCCACACCCCTCACTGTAACACTCTGATATATCCCACACCCCTCACTGTAACACTCTGATATAACCCACACCCCTCACTGTAACACTGATATACCACACACCCCTCACTGTAACACTCTGATATACCCCACACCCCTCACTGTAACACTCTGATATATCCCACACCCCTCACTGTAACACTCTGATAT
>JANJGN010002335.1:27500-75915 GCA_026770705.1 Isurus oxyrinchus
GGAACCAGGCAATAATGTCCATCCTGATCAGGCTGCGCTATAGCATTGAGCAGGAACGATAAGGAGACTACTCGAATCCTTCATGTCTTTGTGTGTTCCAGAAGCAAAGGGATCTTGCGGCTCAGATCCACAAACCATTCCTAATGGTACTGGCCGGGAAGTGAAGCACTGGCCTTTGTCCTGAAGGGATAGAATTGGAAAAACAGAGAGTTTGTGTTAAACTCGTCTTTGTAAACCACACATGGAATACTGTGCACAGTCCCGGTCTCCCTATCCCATTGGGAATACTGTGCACTGTTCTGTTCTCCACATCCCAATGGGAATACTGTGCACAGTCCCGGTCTCCCTATCCCATTGGGAATACTGTGCACAGTCCCGGTCTCCCTATCCCATTGGGAATACTGTGCACAGTCCCGGTCTCCCTATCCCATTGGGAATACTGTGCACAGTCCCGGTCTCCTTATCCCTTTGGGAACACTGTGCACAGTCCCGGTCTCCCTATCCCTTTGGGAACACTGTGCACAGTCCCGGTCTCCCTATCCCATTGGGAATACTGTGCACAGTCCCGGTCTCCCTATCCCATTGGGAATACTGTGCACAGTCCCGGTCTCCCTATCCCTTTGGGAATACTGTGCACAGTCCCAGTCTCCCTATCCCATTGGGAATACTGTGCACTGTTCTGTTCTCCACATCCCAATGGGAATACTGTGCACAGTCCCGGTCTCCCTATCCCATTGGGAATACTGTGCACTGTTCTGTTCTCCACATCCCAATGGGAATACTGTGCACAGTCCCGGTCTCCCTATCCCATTGGGAATACTGTGCACTGTTCTGTTCTCCACATCCCACCCGGAATAACATTCATGGTCCTGGTCTCCATATCCCACTGGGAATACTGGTCACGGTTCCAGCCTCCTTATCCCACTTGAAATACTGGGCACAGTTCCAGCCTCCTTATCCCACTGGGAATACTGGGCACGGTTCCAGCCTCCTTATCCCACTGGGAATACTGGGCACGGTTCCAGCCTCCTTATCCTACTGGAAATACTGGGCACAGTTCCAGCCTCCTTATCCCACTGGGAATACTGGGCATGGTTCCAGCCTCCTTATCCCACTGGGAATACTGGGCACGGTTCCAGCCTCCTTATCCTACTGGAAATACTGGGCACAGTTCCAGCCTCCTTATCCCACTGGGAATACTGGGCATGGTTCCAGCCTCCTTATCCCACTGGGAATACTGGGCACGATTCCAGCCTCCTTATCCCACTGGGAATACTGGGCACGGTTCCAGCCTCCTTATCCTACTGGGAATACTGGGCACGGTTCCAGCCTCCTTATCCCACTGGGAATACTGTGCACAGTTCCAGCCTTCTTATCCCACTGGGAATACTGGGCACGGTTCACATCTCCATTTCACTCTTTGAATACTGTGCATAGTCCCGGTCTCCATATTGCACTGGGAATACTAAGCACAGTTCACAGAATCACACAGTGCAGAAGAGGCCCTTCGGCCCATCGAGTCTGCACCGACGCGTGAGAAACACCTGACCTACCTACCTAATCCCATTTACCAGCACTTGGCCCATAGCCTTGAATGTTATAACGTGCCAAGTGCTCATCCAGGTACTTTTTAAAGGATGTGAGGCAACCCACCTCCCCCAACCTCCCAGGCAGCGCATTCCAGACCGTCATCACCCTCTGGGTAAACAGGTTTTTCATCACATCCCCCCTAAACCTCCTGCCCCTCACCTTGAACTTATGCCTCCTTGTGACTGACCCTTCAACTATGGGGAACAGCTGCTCCCTATCCACCCTGTCCATGCCCCTCATAATCTTGGACACCTCCGTCAGGTCTCCCCTCAGTCTTCTCTGCTCCAACAAAAACAACCCAAGTCTATCCAACCTCTCTTCATAACTTAAATGTTTCATCCCAGGCAACATCCTGGTGAATCCCCTCTGCACCCCCTCCAGTGCACTCACAACCTTCCTATAATGTGGAGCCAGAACTGCACACAGTACTCCAGCTGTGGCCTCACCAAGGTTCTATACAACTCCAACATGACCTCCCTACTTTTGCAATCTACACCTCGATTGATAAAGGCAAGTGTCCCAAATGCCTTTTTCACCACCCCACTAACATGCCCCTCTGCCTTCAGAGATCTATGGACACACACACCAAGGTCCCTTTGTTCCACAGAACTTTCTAGTGCCATGCCGTTCATTGAATGCTTCCTTGTCAAATTACTCCTTCCAAAGTGTATCACCTCACACTTTTCAGGGTTAAATTCCATCTGCCACTTATCTGCCCATTTGACCATCCCATCTATATGTTACTGTAGACCTAGATACTCAACCTCACTGTTAACCACCCGGCCAATCTTTGTGTCATCCACAAACTTACTAATCCTACCTCCCACCTCCTCTTCTATTTTGTTTATATAAATGACAAATAATAGGGGACTGAGCACAGATCCCTGTGATACGCCACTGGACACTGGCTTCCAGTCACTAAAGCATCCTTCTGTCATCACCCGCTGTCTCCTACAACTAAGCCAATTTTGAATCCACCTTAGCAAATTACCCTGTATCCCATGTGAATTTACCTTCTTTATAAGTCTCCCATGTGGAACCTTGTCAAAGGCTTTGCTGAAATCCATATAAACTACATCAACTACACTACCCTCATCTACACACCTGGTCACCTCCTCAAAAATTCAATCAAATGTGTTAGGCATGACCTCCCTCTGACAAAGCCATGCTGACTCTCGCTGATCAAACCTTGCCTCTCCAAGTGGAGATAGATACTCTCCTTCAGAATTTTCTCCAATAGTTTCCCTCCCACTGACGTGAGACTCACTGGCCTGTATTTCCCTGGCTTATCTCTATAACCCTTCTTAAATAACAGAACCAGATTAGCTGTTCTCCAGTCCTCTGGCACCTTCCCCGTGGCCAGAGAGGTATTAAAAATTTGGGTCAGAGCCCCTGCAATCTCCTCCCTTGCCTCCCTCAGCAGTCTGGGACACAAATCATCTGGACCTGGAGATTTGTCCACTTTTAAGCCTGCCAACACCTTCAATACCTTGTCACTCCCAATATCAAGAACCTGAGCTTGACACCTTCATCCTCATTCTCTTGGGTGAAGACGGATGTGAAGAATTCATTCAACACTCTAGCGATGTCCTCTGGCTCCACCCATAGATTGCCCCCTTGTCCCTAATGGGCCCTACTCTTTCCCTGGTTATCCTCTTTACATTGATATACTTATAGAATATCTTGGGATTTTCCCTAATTTTACCAGCCAGAGCTTTCTCATATCCCCTCTTTACTCTCCTAATTGGTTTCTTAAGCTCCACCCTGCCCTGTCTGTACTCCACTAATGCCTCCACTGATTTGCTTCCTTTGTTCCTGCTAAAAGCCTCTCTTTTCCTTCTCATCATAACCTGAATATCTCTGGTCATCCATGGTTCTCTGGGCTTGTTACTCCTTCCTATCACCCTAGAGGTAACATGTTGAGCCTGTACCCTCCCCATTTCCTTTTCAAATGCCCCCCACTGCTCCTCTGTAGACTTCCCCACAAGTAACACTTCCCAGTCTACCTTGGTCAGATCCTGCCTTATTTTACTAAAATCCACTCTCCTCCAATCCAAAACATTTTTTTGCAACTTGCCTATTTCTTTGTCCATAGCAAACTTAATCTGTACCATGTTGTGGTCGCTATTGCTAAAATGCTCCCCCACCACCACCTCAGCCGCCTGTCTGGCTTCATTCCCCAGAATTAGGTCCAGAATGTGCTGCCCCTTGTTGGACCCTCTACATATTGACCTCAAAAGTTCTCCTGTACACATTTCAAGAAATCCACTCCATCCAAGCCTTTAACACTATGTCTATCCCAATTAATGTTGGGAAAGTTGACATCATCTAATATAATTAGCCTATTATGGTTTTTACACACCTCCACAAATTGTGCGCATATTTGATCCTCAATTTCCCACTGACTATCTGGGGTCTATAATAAACACCTAACAATATGGCTGCCCCTTTTTTTATTCCTAAGCTCTACCCACAAAGCTTCATTCGATGCCCCCTCCAAGATATCTCTCCTCACTGCAATAACGGACTCCTTAACTAATAATGCAAAGCCTCCTCCTCTTTTACCCCCTCCCCTGTCTCACCTGAAGGTTCTATATCCCGGAATGTTGAGCTGCCAATCCTGCCCCTCCCTCAACCACGTCTCAGTGATGGCTACATGTCAATCCTCACCCTTAACTGATCCATTTTACCTGTAATACTCCTGGCATTAAAGTAGAGGCCACCCAGCCTTGCCTTACTCCCCTGAAGCTTAATGCAGCTGTACTCCCTCTGACTTGATTGTTTTACTGTATTATGATGTGTCCCTATTCTGCTAACGTTCTGTGTCCCCTCCCCCTGCCAAATTAGTTTAAACTCCTCCCAACAGCACTAGCAAACCCGCCCGCAAGAACGTTAGTCCCGCTCTGGTTCAGATGTAGACCATCCTGCTTGTACAGCTCCCACCTTCCCCAGAAACGGTCCCAGTGATAAAACCCTCCCTCCTGCTCCAACTCTTAAGCCATGTATTCATCTGCGCTATTCTCCTATTTCTGAGCTCACTAGCACGTGGCACTGGGAGTAATCCAGAGATTACAACCCGAGAGGTCTTGCTTTTTAGTCTACTGCCTAACTCCCTGAATTCTTGATGTCAGACCTCTTCCTCTTTCTACCTATGTCACTGGTACCAACATGTACCATGACCTCTGCCTTCTCACAGTATTCCCTGCAGTGACATCCCGGACCCTGGCACCAGGGAGGCAACACACCATCCTGGAGTCACGTTGATGGCCACAGTAGCACCTATCTGTCCCGCTGACTATAGAATCCCCTATTACTATTGCTCTTCCTCTCTTCCTCCCCTCCTATACAGACAGGCTGTTTGTGGTGCCAGAAGCTTGGCTCTGTCCACACTCCCTGGAGGAACCAGCGCCCTCATCAGCCTCCAAAATGGAATACCGATTTGCGTCCCCAAAGACTCCTGAACTACCTGCCCATTAACCTTGGACTGCCTGGTGGTCACTCATTCCCTTCCTTCCTCAAGTCCCTTTGGCTGCAGTGTGACCACCTCTCCAAACGTGCTATCCGCGATGCTCTCAGTCCCCAGCCGCCGTTCCAGCTCTGAAACCTGAGCTTCCAGGAGCTGCAACTCCTGCATACATGCTGGTCCTGGGCACTGGAAATGTCCCCGGCTTCCCATATGGAGCACGAGGAGCACACCACGGCTTTGAGCTCTCCTGCCATGACTTATCCCTTTAAACTAAACCTTTTAAATCAATTACTCTAGGACCCTTCTTTCCTGATCTTCATTACTATAGAATATACAAACTATAAACCACAAAAAGACCTTAAATTATAAGTGATTAAAGTAGTAAATACTTACCTGACCTTACCCACTACTTACCAGTCATTCCTTTCCCTTGTAGCCTCTACTGCTGCAGCAGGGCAAGACCACCCTCTGAAGTACTTGAGAAGTAGGATAGCAAGGAAAAAATGCAAAGAGCACCTCTTCCCCTCTGTACCAAATTCCCACCGTGCACCAAATTGCCAATACCCACACTCAGGCTATGTCTCACTCAGGATGAGCTCTCTCCCCTGTTTGTGTTCTGGTCTCCATATCCCACTGGAACACTGCGCACAGTTCCGGTCTCCATATCCCGCTGGGAACACTGCGCACAGTTCCAGTCTCCATATCCCACTGGAACACTGCGCACAGTTCCAGTCTCCATATCCCGCTGGGAACACTGCGCACAGTTCCAGTCTCCATATCCCACTGGAACACTGCGCACAGTTCCAGTCTCCATATCCCGCTGGGAACACTGCGCACAGTTCCAGTCTCCATATCCCGCTGGGAACACTGCGCACAGTTCCGTTCTCCATATCCCACTGGAACACTGCGCACAGTTCCAGTCTCCATATCCCGCTGGGAACACTGCGCACAGTTCCGGTCTCCATATCCCACTGGAACACTGCGCACAGTTCCAGTCTCCATATCCCACTGGAACACTGCGCACAGTTCCAGTCTCCATATCCCGCTGGGAACACTGCGCACAGTTCCGGTCTCCATATCCCGCTGGGAACACTGCGCACAGTTCCGGTCTCCATATCACACTGGAACACTGCGCACAGTTCCAGTCTCCATATCCCGCTGGGAACACTGCGCACAGTTCCGGTCTCCATATCACACTGGAACACTGCGCACAGTTCCAGTCTCCATATCCCGCTGGGAACACTGCGCACAGTTCCGGTCTCCATATCCCACTGGAACACTGCGCACAGTTCCAGTCTCCATATCCCGCTGGGAACACTGCGCACAGTTCCAGTCTCCATATCCCGCTGGGAACACTGCGCACAGTTCCAGTCTCCATATCCCACTGGAACACTGCGCACAGTTCCAGTCTCCATATCCCGCTGGGAACACTGCGCACAGTTCCAGTCTCCATATCCCACTGGAACACTGCGCACAGTTCCAGTCTCCATATCCCGCTGGGAACACTGCGCACAGTTCCGGTCTCCATATCCCGCTGGGAACACTGCGCACAGTTCCGGTCTCCATATCCCACTGGAACACTGCGCACAGTTCCAGTCTCCATATCCCGCTGGGAACACTGCGCACAGTTCCGGTCTCCATATCCCACTGGAACACTGCGCACAGTTCCAGTCTCCATATCCCACTGGAACACTGCGCACAGTTCCAGTCTCCATATCCCGTTGGGAACACTGCGTACAGTTCCGGTCTCCATATCCCACTGGAACACTGCGCACAGTTCCAGTCTCCATATCACACTGGAACACTGCGCACAGTTCCGGTCTCCATATCCCGCTGGGAACACTGCGCACAGTTCCGGTCTCCGTATCCCACTGGGAACACTGCGCACAGTTCCGGTCTCCATATCCCGCTGGGAACACTGCGCACAGTTCCGGTCTCCATATCCCACTGGGAACACTGCGCATAGTTCTGGTCTCCATATCCCGCTGGGAACAGTGCACATAGTTCCGGTCTCCATATTCCACTGGGAACACTGCACATAGTTCCGGTCTCCATATCCCACTGGGAACACTGCACATAGTTCCGGTCTCCATATCCCGCTGGGAACAGTGCACATAGTTCCGGTCTCCATATCCCACTGGGAACACTGCACATAGTTCTTGTCTCCATATCCCACTGGGAACACTGCGCACAGTTCCCGTCTCTATATCCCAATGGAACACTGCGCACAGTTCCGGTCTCCATATCCCACTGGGAACACTGCACATAATTCCGGTCTCCATTTCCACTTGGAATGCTGTGCACATTTCTGGTCTCTGTACCCCACTGGGAATACTGTGCACTCGTCTGGTATTCGTATCCCACTTGGAATACTGTGCACATTTCACACTGAGAACTCTGTGCATTGTTCCATCCTCCATATCCCACTTGGAATACTGTTCACAGTTCCGTCCTCCATATTACCATTGGAATACTGTGCGCAGTTCCAATCTCCGTATCCCTGTTGGAACACTGGGCACAGTTCTGGTCTCCATATCCCGTTGGGAACACTGTGCACAGTTCCAGTCTCCATATCACCCTTGGAATGCTGAGCATTGGTTCTGGTCTCCATAGCACACTTGGAATACTGCACACAGTTCAGGTCTCTGTATCCTACCTGAAGTACTGTGCACAGTTCTGGCCTCCATATCCCACTTGGAATAATTTGCATAGTTCATTCTGCATATCCCACTTGGAATGCTGTGCTCAGTTCTGGTCTCCATATCCCACTTGGAATGCCGTGCTCACTTCCAGTCTCGCTATCCCACTGGGAATACTGTGCACAGCTCTGGTCTCCATATCCCACTTGGAATGCTGTGCTCACTTCTGGTCTCCCAATCCGACTGGGAATACTGTGCACAGTTCCGGTCTCCCAATCCGACTGGGAATACTGTGCACAGTTCCGGCCTCCCTATCCGACTGGGAATACTGTGCACGGTTCCGGCCTCCCTATCCGACTGGGAATACTGTGCACGGTTCCGGCCTCCCTATCCGACTGGGAATACTGTGCACGTTTCTGGCCTCCCTATCCGACTGGGAATACTGTGCACAGTTCCGGCCTCCCTGTCCGACTGGGAATACTGTGCACAGTTCCGGCCTCCCTATCAGACTGGGAATACTGTGCACAGTTGGCAGTCAGAATGTAGTATCGGGTCCTGGCCTCTGTATCGCGTTAGCTGGATACAGACATGGCTCGGAGAGCAGTCATTACCCATGCTCACCTCATTGTGCCTTGAGAGGGGCGGTGGTGAACTGCCTCTTCAAAACGTGGCTGTGTGGCTGTCTCTGTGAAGCACCCACCACATTACTGTGGGTCCCCAGTCATGTACAGGGCAGCACGGTTCTACCCCTGCAGGACGTTTGGTGAAGAATCCTTTTGTTCCACGGCCACCCTTTACCGAGAGCAGGGTTTTTTCCTGTTCTGTTGAAGTGAAGCTCCCCACGGGATTTACATTCCGACCTCGGGGTTTATTCATCCAGCCGCCACTCTCCCACCGCCCACTTCGAGCACCGTGCGCGGTTCCTGAACAAAACCGGACCTGGAGTCACCGGGGAAGGGGGCGAAACAAGATGGGGGAGGTTGAGAACGAGCAGGAAGGATTGAACAGGCCAAGAGGGAAGGCTGAGGGGTGGTCTCTCAGGGTCAAGGTGGCTCGGTGTGGCTGGCCTTTGTCCACTTGCCGAGGGGGACAGAGATCGGCAGGCCTGGGATATGCGAGAGCCCCAGAGAAACCCAATGGGGAATTCAGGAGAATCTTGCCAGAGAGTGGGGGGAGAACGAGGACCTCGCTCCTGCAGGGAGGGGTTGCGGTCAACCCTCTCGATGGATTTGAGGAGGGAAGCTGGGTGAGCACAGGAGGGAGGAAGGGAAGGGGAGTGGGGTGGGGTGGGGATGGAGTCGGAGCTGGTGTGGGGAAGAAAGTCGGGGGACGCTGGGCTGGAGGGGAGTGGATGGTGGAAGACCTGCGGGGGTGGGGGGGGGGGGTGTGGTCCAGCTAACTCTCTCCCTCTGTTGGCTGCAGATGACGTGATCGTGGCGATCGACAAGGCCTCAGTCCTGGGATCCACGCACGGCCAGGTGGTGCGTCTCTTCCAGGCCATCCCGGAGGGCGAGGGCGCGGAGCTGCACCTGCGCCGCGGCTACCCGCCCCTCTACAACGTGGAGCCCCAGCTGCTGTCCGAGGTCAACGCCAAGGCTGCCGTGGCCTTGGCCGTGCTGCCCGTGGCCATCATGCAGAGCCCCGGCGGGCCGGGTTTCACCACGGCCAGGAGCGCCAGCGGCTACGCCAGGGTGACGGGGGTCAGCGACCGGCGCTGCTGCCCAGACCTGCGGGAGGGCGACCTCATTGTCAAGGTGAACGGGCAGCGGGTGCGGGCGCTGAGTGACCAGCAGCTGGAGGAGGTCCTCCGGACACACTCCCGGGCAGGAGATGTGGTCCTCTTGCTCCAGAGGGCAGGTGAGTTGGAGGCTTGTATCCCTCCCCTCTTGGCGAGGGTCCAGGGGGAGGGCTGCTCACTGCCTCCTCAGGGTGACCCTCACTGTAATGCGCAGTGCGATCGACCTGCTCCAAAATGAAGCTTTGCAAGCCAGGAGGAAACTTCTCAGCTGCCGAATCTCAGCCCTGTCCCGCCGAACCCTCCCTCACGCTGAGAGAGAGGGGTCACGTGTCAGATCCCTGACCTCGTCCTGCTGTGCATCCACCCCTCCCCCCATTCCCAGGCACGTCCCTCCCCCCATTCCCAGGCACGTCCCTCCCCCATTCCCAGGCACGTCCATACCCCATTCCCAGGCACGTCTCTCCCCCCATTCCCAGGCACGTCTCTCCCCCGTTCCCAGGCACGTCTCTCCCCCCATTCCCAGGCACGTCTCTCCCCCATTCCCAGGCACGTCTCTCCCCCCATTCCCAGGCACGTCTCTCCCCCCATTCCCAGGCACGTCTCTCCCCCCATTCCCAGGCACGTCCATACCCCATTCCCAGGCACGTCTCTCCCCCCATTCCCAGGCACGTCTCTCCCCCCATTCCCAGGCACGTCTCTCCCCCCATTCCCAGGCACGTCTCTACCCCCATTCCCAGGCACGTCCCTCCCCCATTCCCAGGCACATCTCTCCCCCCATTCCCAGGCACGTCCATCCCCCATTCCCAAGCACGTCCCTCCCCCATTCCCAGGCACATCTCTCCCCCCATTCCCAGGCACGTCCATCCCCCATTCCCAAGCACGTCCCTCCCCCATTCCCAGGCACGTCCCTCCCCCCATTCCCAGGCACGTCCCTCCCCCATTCCCAGGCACGTCTCTCCCCCCATTCCCAGGCACGTCCCTCCCCCATTCCCAGGCACGTCTCTCCCCCATTCCCAGGCACGTCTCTCCCCCCATTCCCAGGCACGTCTCTCCCCCATTCCCAGGCACGTCTCTCCCCCCATTCCCAGGCACGTCTCTCCCCCCATTCCCAGGCACGTCCCTCCCCCGTTCCCAGGCACGTCCCTCCCCCGTTCCCAGGCACGTCCCTCCCCCGTTCCCAGGCACGTCTCTCCCCCGTTCCCAGGCACGTCTCTCCCCCATTCCCAGGCACGTCTCTCCCCCCATTCCCAGGCACGTCTCTCCCCCCCCATTCCCCAATGCTGCCCCCATCCCCCATTCCCCAGTGCTGCCCCCATCCCCCATTCCCCAGTGCTGCCCCCATCACCCGTTCCCCAGTGTTGCCTCCATCCCCCGTTCCTGGGAGGTGCCCCCCCTATTCTCACATGTTACACCCCCCATTCCCAGAAATGTCCCTCCCCCATTCTCAGCTGTGACCTCCCATTCCCAAATGTTTCCCTCCCCCATTCCCGGGTCCCTAATGGGGAGACTGTCTCTATAAATGGGGTCTCTGATGGGGAGACTGTCTCTATAAAAGGGGTCTCTGATGGGGAGACTGTCTCTATAAAAGGGGTCTCTACTGGGGAGACTGTCTCTATAAAAGGAGTCTCTGATGGGGAGACTGTCTCTATAAAAGGGGTCTCTGATGGGGAGACTGTCTCTATAAAAGGAGTCTCTGATGGGGAGACTGTCTCTATAAAAGGGGTCTCTGATGGGGAGACTGTCTCTATAAAAGGGGTCTCTGATGGGGAGACTGTCTCTATAAAAGGGGTCTCTGATGGGGAGACTGTCTCTATAAAAGGGGTCTCTGATGGGGAGACTGTCTCTATAAAAGGGGTCTCTGATGGGGAGACTGTCTCTATAAAAGGGGTCTCTGATGGGGAGATTGTCTCTATAAAAGGGGTCTCTGATGGGGAGACTGTCTCTATAAAAGGGGTCTCTGATGGGGAGACTGTCTCTATAAAAGGGTTCTCGGATGGGGAGACTGTCTGTATAAAAAGGGTCTCTGATGGGGAGACTGTCTCTATAAAAGGAGTCTCTGATGGGGAGACTGTCTCTATAAAAGGAGTCTCTGATGGGGAGACTGTCTCTATAAAAGGGGTCTCTGATGGGGAGACTGTCTCTTTAAAAGGAGTCTCTGATGGGGAGACTGTCTCTATAAAAGGTGTTTCTAATGGGGAGACTGTCTCTATAAAAGGGTCCCTGATGGGGAGACTCTCTATAAAAGGGTTCTCTGATGGGGAGACTGTCTCTATAAAAGGAGTCTCTGATGGGGAGACTGTCTCTATAAAAGGGTTCTCTGATGGGGAGACTGTCTCTATAAAAGGGGTCTCTGATGCGGATACTGTATCAAAGGGGTCTCTGATGGGGAGACTGTCTCTATAAAAGGGGTCTCTGATGGGGAGACTGTCTCTATAAACGGGTTTCTCATGGGGAGACTGTCTCTATAAAAGGGTTCTCTGATGGGGAGACTGTCTCTATAAAAGGGGTTTCTGATGGGGAGACTGTCTATAAAAGGGATTTCTGATGGGGAGACTGTCTCTGTAAAAGGGGTCTCTGATGGGGAGACTGTCTCTATAAAAAGGGTCTCTGATGGGGAGACTGTCTCTATAAAAGGAGTCTCTGATGGGGAGACTGTCTCTATAAAAGGGGTCTCTGATGGGGAGACTGTCTCTATAAAAGGGGTCTCTGATGGGGAGACTGTCTCTATAAAAGGGGTCTCTGATGGGGAGACTGTCTCTATAAAAGGGGTCTCTGATGGGGAGACTGTCTCTATAAAAGGGGTCTCTGATGGGGAGACTGTCTCTATAAAAGGGGTCTCTGATGGGGAGACTGTCTCTATAAAAGGAGTCTCTGATGGGAAGACTGTCTCTATAAAAGGGGTCTCTGATGGGGAGACTGTCTCTGTAAAAGGGGTCTCTGATGGGGAGACTGTCTCTTTAAAAGGAGTCTCTGATGGGGAGACTGTCTCTATAAAAGGGGTCTCTGATGGGGAGACTGTCTCTATAAAAGGTGTTTCTAATGGGGAGACTGTCTCTATAAAAGGGTCCCTGATGGGGAGACTCTCTATAAAAGGGTTCTCTGATGGGGAGACTGTCTCTATAAAAGGAGTCTCTGATGGGGAGACTGTCTCTATAAAAGGGTTCTCTGATGGGGAGACTGTCTCTATAAAAGGGGTCTCTGATGCGGATACTGTATCAAAGGGGTCTCTGATGGGGAGACTGTCTCTATAAAAGGGGTCTCTGATGGGGAGACTGTCTCTATAAAAGGGGTCTCTGATGGGGAGACTGTCTCTATAAAAGGGGTCTCTGATGGGCAGACTGTCTCTATAAACGGGTTTCTCATGGGGAGACTGTCTCTATAAAAGGGGTTTCTGATGCAGAGACTATCTCTATAGAAGGGATTTCTGATGGGGAGACTGTCTCTGTAAAAGGGGTCTCTGATGTGGAGACTGTCTCTATAAAAGGGTCCCTGATGAGGAGACTGTCTCTATAAAAGGGGTCTCTGATGGGGAGACTGTCTCTATAAAAGGGGTCTCTGATGGGGAGACTGTCTCTATAAAAAGGGTCTCTGATGGGGAGACTGTCTCTGTAAAAGGGGTCTCTGATGGGGAGACTGTCTCTTTAAAAGGAGTCTCTGATGGGGAGACTGTCTCTATAAAAGGGGTCTCTGATGGGGAGACTGTCTCTATAAAAGGTGTTTCTAATGGGGAGACTGTCTCTATAAAAGGGTCCCTGATGGGGAGACTCTCTATAAAAGGGTTCTCTGATGGGGAGACTGTCTCTATAAAAGGAGTCTCTGATGGGGAGACTGTCTCTATAAAAGGGTTCTCTGATGGGGAGACTGTCTCTATAAAAGGGGTCTCTGATGCGGATACTGTATCAAAGGGGTCTCTGATGGGGAGACTGTCTCTATAAAAGGGGTCTCTGATGGGGAGACTGTCTCTATAAAAGGGGTCTCTGATGGGGAGACTGTCTCTATAAAAGGGGTCTCTGATGGGCAGACTGTCTCTATAAACGGGTTTCTCATGGGGAGACTGTCTCTATAAAAGGGGTTTCTGATGCAGAGACTATCTCTATAGAAGGGATTTCTGATGGGGAGACTGTCTCTGTAAAAGGGGTCTCTGATGTGGAGACTGTCTCTATAAAAGGGTCCCTGATGAGGAGACTGTCTCTATAAAAGGGGTCTCTGATGGGGAGACTGTCTCTATAAAAGGGGTCTCTGATGGGGAGACTGTCTCTATAAAAAGGGTCTCTGATGGGGAGACTGTCTCTATAAAAGGGTCCCTGATGAGGAGACTCTCTATAAAAGGGGTCTCTGATGGGGAGACTGTCTCTATAAAAGGGATTTCTGATGGGGAGACTGTCTCTATAAAAAGGGTCTCTGATGGGGAGACTGTCTCTATAAAAGGGGTCTCTGATGGGGAGACTGTCTCTATAAAAGGGGTGTCTGATGGGGAGACTGTCTCTATAAAAAGGGTCTCTGACGGGGAGACTGTCTCTATAAAAGGGGTCTCTGATGGGGAGACTGTCTCTATAAAAGGGGTCTCTGATGGGGAGACTGTCTCTATAAAAAGGGTCTCTGATGGGGAGACTGTCTCTATAAAAGGGGTCTCTGATGGGGAGACTGTCTCTATAAAAGGGGTGTCTGATGGGGAGACTGTCTCTATAAAAAGGGTCTCTGATGGGGAGACTGTCTCTATAAAAGGGGTCTCTGATGGGGAGACTGTCTCTATAAAAGGGGTGTCTGATGGGGAGACTGTCTCTATAAAAAGGGTCTCTGATGGGGAGACTGTCTCTATAAAAGGAGTCTCTGATGGGGAGACTGTCTCTATAAAAGGAGTCTCTGATGGGGAGACTGTCTCTATAAAAGGGGTCTCTGATGGGGAGACTCTGTCTATAAAAAGGGGTCTCTGATGGGGAGACTGTCTCTATAAAAGGGGTGTCTGATGGGGAGACTGTCTCTATAAAAGGGGTGTCTGATGGGCAGCCCCCTCTAGAAGGCTCCCTCTCTATATAGAAGGGTCTATAATGTTGAGACACCCTATGTAATGGAGTGTGGTGTCTGGGGTAGTGGGTGTGGTGGCAGAGCGAGGAGGGAGTTATTCAGTGTAAAAGGATAACAGATCACTTCTTTCTTTGCTTCAGTGGAGGACCCGGTAAGTGGCCCACAGCTATCGCCCAACTCCACAAAGTGTTTGGCTGAGGGGTCAGTTCAGCCGCAGGCGGCCTACGTGGACCAAGCGAGCGGAGACAGAGATGGGGTGCCACAGCCTGGGGTCAGCGGAGCACAGCAGCACCTTGAGTCGCCCTGCAGAGATGGACAGGAGATGACCAAAAGCGGCCAAACTCATGAAGACTTCCCCCTCCAGAGGGAGGAAGAGGGGCCTGGTGTCCTCGCAGCTTCTTTGTCGACTGAACTAGGGGACAAGGCATCACTCGGTAAGATGGCAGACTCTGAGGCACGGGGCAAGGTCCATGGGATTAGATTGGGGATTGATACAGGGCTATGGGGAGAGAGCGGGACAGTGGGATTAGTTTGGGGATTGATACAGGGCTATGGGGAGAGAGTGGGGCATTGGGATTAGTTTGGGGATTGATACAGGGCTATGGGGAGAGAGCGGGGCAGTGGGATTAGTTCAGGATTTATACAGGGCTCTGGGGAGAGAGTGGGGCAGTGGGATTAGTTTGGGATTGATACAGGGCTATGGGGAGAGAGCGGGGCAGTGGGATTAGTTTGGGATTGATACAGGGATATGGGGAGGGAGTGGGGCAGTGGGATTAGTTTGGGATTGATACAGGGCTACGGGGAGAGAGCGGGGCAGTGGGATTAGTTTGGGGATTGATACAGGGCTATGGGGAGAGAGTGGGGCAGTGGGATTAGTTTGGGGATTGATACAGGGCAATGGGGTGAGAGTGGGGCAGTGGGATTAGTTTGGGGATTGATACAGGGCGATGGGGAGAGAGTGGGGCAGTGGGATTAGTTTGGGGATTGATACAGGGCTATGGGGAGGGAGCGGGACAGTGGGATTAGTTTGGGATTGATACAAGGCTATGGGGAGAGAGTGGGGCAGTGGGATTAGATTGGGGATTGATACAGGGCTATAGCGAGAGAGTGGGGCAGTGGGATTAGTTTGTGATTGATACATGGTTATGGGGAGAGAGTGGGGCAGTGGGATTAGTTTGGGTTGATACAGGGCTATGGGGAGAGAGCAGGGCAGTGAGATTAGTTTGGGGATTGATACAGGGCTGTGGGGAGACAGCGGGGCAGTGGGATTAGTTTGGGATTGATACAGGGCTCTGGGGAGAGAGCGGGGCAGTGAGATTAGTTTGGGGATTGATACAGGGCTATGGGGAGAGAGCGGGGCAGTGGGATTCATTTGGGATTGATACAGGGCTCTGGGGAGAGAGCGGGGCAGTGAGATTAGTTTGGGGATTGATACAGGGCTATGGGGAGAGAGCGGGGCAGTGGGATTAGTTTGGTATTGATACAGGGCTATGGGGAGAGAGCGGGGCAGTGGGATTAGTTTGGGATTGATACAGGGATATGGGGAGAGAGCGGGGCAGTGGGATTAGTTTGGGATTGATACAGGGATATGGGGAGAGAGTTGATGGATTCAGGAATGTTGATGGATTCTGCTGGTTGTTCTCATCTGACCCGTCCAGGGGGCACAGACCATTACCATCAGTACAAACATGCTCTACCCTCCACCCCTGCCTTCACCCACATGCCAGTTTACCAGTCTGGCCATTCTTGTGCGTCTGTGTGTGTACACGCAGGAAAGTATCCTTATTGAACAGGGATTCTATGTCTACTCAGCTCTGTCACAGAGGTTTACTTCCCAGTCTCTGGATGGTGATTGGGAGCAGGAGTCTCCAGCTGAATCATCCCTCTCCTCCGAGCCTCAATCCAGCGTCTGTCGGAGCAGCAATCTCCACACGGACCAGGGCAGGACCTGTACCTCTGCTGCTGTGTGGGGCTCAAGCGGAGGGGCTGGAAATATGGACAGAGCTGATGAAGGAAGGTGTGAGCTCAGTCTTGTGATGTGGGGAAGCACTGGTGTGGGACGGGCTGTCAGCATTAGGATGGAGATGAGAGAGTCCACACTCCACTCTGGCCCAGTGAGTCAGACAGTGTGAAGGATGAGGGAGGCACCATTGCCGGCACCCAAACTGATTCCCAGCGCGGGGATGCGCAGGATGTTTGAACAATAACGGACAGCGCTGCGCAGAGCGATGGGATTTCGTTGTAAAGCTTCAAACTGACTTTGCTGTCAGATTCGGAGAATAATGAGTTTCCGGTGAGGTTCCAGTTATTTTAAACTGGAACCGTGTGGCGGCAGTGGGAGGGTCCCCAGATCATTTACCCCTTAGACAGAGGCACCGTCTATCACCAGGGTTTATTAACTCTCTGTATGTGGTTTATACAGAGTCTCTGTATATCCCAGGGAGGTCAGTGTATATTAACTCTGTGTGTGTAGTTTATACAGAGTCTCTGTGTATCGAAGGGAGGTCAGTGTATATTAACTCTCTGTGTGTGGTTTATACGGATTCTGTGTGTATCCCAGGGAGGTCAGTGTATATTAACTCTGTGTGTGGTTTATACAGAGTCTGTGTGTATCCCAGGGAAATCAGTGTATATTAACTCTCTGTGTGTGTGGTTTATACAGAGCCTGCGTGTATCCCAGGGAGGGCAGTGTATATTAACTCTCTGTGTGTGGTTTATACAGAGTCTGTGTGTATCCCAGGGAGGTCAGCTTATATTAACTCTCTGTGTGTGTGGTTTATACAGAGTCTGTGTGTATCCCAGGGAGGGCAGTGTATATTAACTCTCTGTGTGTGGTTTATACAGAGTCCCTGTGTATCCCAGGGAGGGCAGTGTATATTAGCTCTCTGTGTGTGGTTTATACAGAGGCTCTGTGTATCCCAGGGAGGTCAGTGTATATTAACTCTCTGTATGTGGTTTATACAGAGTCTGTGTATCCCAGGGAGGTCAGTGTATATTAACTCTGTGTGTGTGGTTTATACAGAGTCTGTGTGTATCCCAGGGAGGTCAGTGTATATTAACTCTCTGTGTGTGGTTTATACAGAGTCTGTGTGTATCCCAGGGAGGTCAGTGTATATTAACTCTCTGTGTGTGTGGTTTATACAGAGTCTGTGTGTATCCCAGGGAGGTCAGTGTATATTAACTCTGTGTGTGGTTTGTACAGAGTCTGTGTGTATCCCAGGGAGGTCAGTGTATATTAACTCTGTGTGTGGTTTATACAGAGTCTGTGTATCCCAAGGAGGTCAGTGTATATTAACTCTGTGTGTGTGGTTTATACAGAGTCTCTGTGTATCCCAGGGAGGTCAGTGTATATTAACTATCTTTGTGTGGTTTATACAGAGTCTCTGTGTATCCCAGGGAGGTCAGTGTATATTAACTATCTTTGTGTGGTTTATACAGAGTCTGTGTGTATCCCAGGGAGGTCAGTGTATATTAACTCTGTGTGTGGTTTATACAGAGTCTCTGTGTATCCCAGGGAGGTCAGTGTATATTAACTCTCTGTGTGTGGTTTATACAGAGTCTGTGTGTATCCCAGGGAGGTCAGTGTATATTAACTCTGTGTGTGGTTTATACAGAGTCTCTGTGTATCCCAGGGAGGTCAGTGTATATTAACTCTCTGTGTGTGGTTTATACAGAGTCTCTGTGTATCCCAGGGAGGTCAGTGTATATGAACTCTGTGTGTGGTTTATACAGAGTCTGTGTGTATCCCAGGGAGGTCAGTGTATATTAACTCTGTGTGTGTAGTTTATACAGAGTCTGTGTATCCCAGGGAGGTCAGTGTATATTAACTCTCTTTGTGTGTGGTTTATACAGAGTCTGTGTGTATCCCAGGGAGGTCAGTGTATATTAACTCTGTGTGTGTGGTTTATACACAGTCTCTGTGTATCCCAGGGAGGTCAGTGTATATTAACTCTCTGTGTGTGGTTTATACACAGTCTCTGTGTATCCCAGGGAGGTCAGTGTATATTAACTCTCTGTGTGTGGTTTATACAGAGTCTCTGTGTATCCCAGGGAGGTCAGTGTATATTAACTCTCTGTGTGTGGTTTATATAGAGACTCTGTGTATCCCAGGGAGGTCAGTGTATATTAACTCTCTGTGTGTATGTGGTTTATACAGAGTCTGTGTGTATCCCAGGGAGATCAGTGTATATTAACTCTCTGTGTGTGGTTTATACAGAGTCTATGTGTATCCCAGGGAGGTCAGTGTATATTAACTCTGTGTGTGGTTTATACAGAGTCTATGTGTATCCCAGGGAGGTCAGTGTATATTAACTCTCTTTGTGTGGTTTATACAGAGTCTGTGTATCTCAGGGAGGTCAGTGTATATTAACTCTCTGTGTGTGTGGTATATACAGAGTCTCTGTGTATCCCAGGGAGATCAGTGTATATTAACTCTGTGTGTGTGGTTTATACAGAGTCTGTGTGTATCCCAGGGAGGTCAGTGTATATTAACTCTCTGTGTGTGGTTTATACAGAGTCTGTGTATCCCAGGGAGGTCAGTGTATATTAACTCTCTGTGTGTGGTTTATACAGAGTCTGTGTGTATCCCAGGGAGGTCAGTGTATATTAACTCTGTGTGTGGTTTATACAGAGTCTGTGTGTATCCCAGGGAGGTCAGTGTATATTAACTCTCTGTGTGTGGTTTATACAGAGTCTGTGTGTATCCCAGGGAGATCAGTGTATATTAACTCTCTGTGTGTGGTTTATACAGAGTCTGTGTGTATCCCAGGGAGGTCAGTGTATATTAACTCTCTGTGTGTGTGGTTTATACAGAGTTGCTGTGTATCCCAGGGAGGTCAGTGTATATTAACTCTGTGTGTGGTTTATTCAGAGTCTGTGTGTATCCCAGGGAGGTCAGTGTATATTAACTCTGTGTGTGTGGTTTATACAGAGTCTCTGTGTATCCTAGGGAGGTCAGTGTATATTAACTCTGTGTGTGTGGTTTATACAGAGTCTGTGTGTATCCCAGGGAGGTCAGTGTATATTAACCCTGTGTGTGTGGTTTATACAGAGTCTCTGTGTATCCCAGGGAGATCAGTGTATATGAACTCTGTGTGTGGTTTATACAGAGTCTGTGTGTATCACAGGGAGGTCAGTGTATATTAACTCTCTGTGTGTGGTTTATACAGAGTCTCTGTGTATCCCAGGGAGGTCAGTGTATATTAACTCTGTGTGTGTGTGGTTTATACAGAGTCTGTGTGTATCCCAGGGAGGTCAATGTATATTAACTCTGTGTGGTTTATACAGAGTCTGTGTGTATCCCAGGGAGGTCAGTGTATATTAACTCTGTGTGTGTAGTTTATACAGAGTCTGTGTGTATCCCAGGGAGGTCAGTGTATATTAACTCTCTGTGTGTGGTTTATACAGAGTCTGTGTGTATCCCAGGGAGGTCAGTGTATATTAACACTGTGTGTGGTTTATACAGAGTCTCTGTGTATCCCAGGGAGGTCAGTGTATATTAACCCTCTGTGTGTGGTTTATACAGAGTCTCTGTGTATCCCAGGGAGATCAGTGTATATTAACTCTCTGTGTGTGGTTTATACAGAGTCGCTGTGTATCCCAGGGAGGTCAGTGTATATTAACTCTGTGTGGTTTATACAGAGTCTGTGTGTATCCCAGGGAGGTCAGTGTATATTAACTCTCTGTGTGTGGTTTATACAGAGTCTGTGTGTATCCCAGGGAAATCAGTGTATATTAACTCTCTGTGTGTGTGGTTTATACAGAGTCTCTGTGTATCCCAGGGAGGTCAGTGTATATTAACTCTGTGTGTGTGGTTTATACAGAGTCTCTGTGTATCCCAGGGAGGGCAGTGTATATTAACTCTCTGTGTGTGGTTTATACAGAGTCTCTGTGTATCCCAGGGAGGTCAGTGTATATTAACTCTCTGTGTGTGGTTTATACAGAGTCTGTGTGTATCCCAGGGAGGTCAGTGTATATTAACTCTCTGTGTGTGGTTTATACAGAGTCTGTGTATCCCAGGGAGGTCAGTGTATATTAACTCTGTGTGGTTTATACAGAGTCTGTGTGTATCCCAGGGAGGTCAGTGTATATTAACTCTCTGTGTGTGGTTTATACAGAGTCTGTGTGTATCCCAGGGAGATCAGTGTATATTAACTCTCTGTGTGTGGTTTATACAGAGTCTGTGTGTATCCCAGGGAGGTCAGTGTATATTAACTCTGTGTGTGTGTGGTTTATACAGAGTTGCTGTGTATCCCAGGGAGGTCAGTGTATATTAACTCTGTGTGTGGTTTATACAGAGTCTGTGTGTATCCCAGGAGGTCAGTGTATATTAACTCTGTGTGTGTGTTTTATACAGAGTCTCTGTGTATCCCAGGGAGGTCAGTGTATATTAACTCTGTGTGTGTGGTTTATACAGAGTCTGTGTGTATCCCAGGGAGGTCAGTGTATATTAACTCTGTGTGTGTGGTTTATACAGAGTCTGTGTGTATCCCAGGGAGGTCAGTGTATATTAACCCTGTGTGTGTGGTTTATACAGAGTCTCTGTGTATCCCAGGGAGATCAGTGTATATGAACTCTGTGTGTGGTTTATACGGAGTCTGTGTATATCCCAGGGAGGTCAGTGTATATTAACTCTCTGTGTGTGGTTTATACAGTGTCTCTGTGTATCCCAGGAAGGTCGGTGTATATTAACTCTGTGTGTGTGTGGTTTATACAGAGTCTGTGTGTATCCCAGGGAGGTCAGTGTATATTAACTCTGTGTGGTTTATACAGAGTCTGTGTGTATCCCAGGGAGGTCAGTGTATATTAACTCTGTGTGTGTAGTTTATACAGAGTCTCTGTGTATCCCAGGGAGGTCAGTGTATATTAACTCTCTGTGTGTGGTTTATACAGAGTCTGTGTGTATCCCAGGGAGGTCAGTGTATATTAACTCTGTGTGTGTAGTTTATACAGAGTCTCTGTGTATCCCAGGGAGGTCAGTGTATATTAACTCTCTGTGTGTGGTTTATACAGAGTCTGTGTGTATCCCAGGGAGGTCAGTGTATATTAACTCTGTGTGTGGTTTATACAGAGTCTGTGTGTATCCCAGGGAGGTCAGTGTATATTAACTCTGTGTGTGGTTTATACAGAGTCTGTGTGTATCCCAGGGAGGTCAGTGTATATTAACTCTCTGTGTGTGGTTTATACAGAGTCTCTGTGTATCCCAGGGAGGTCAGTGTATATTAACTATCTTTGTGTGGTTTATACAGAGTCTCTGTGTATCCCAGGGAGGTCAGTGTATATTAACTATCTTTGTGTGGTTTATACAGAGTCTGTGTGTATCCCAGGGAGGTCAGTGTATATTAACTCTGTGTGTGGTTTATACAGAGTCTCTGTGTATCCCAGGGAGGTCAGTGTATATTAACTCTCTGTGTGTGGTTTATACAGAGTCTGTGTGTATCCCAGGGAGGTCAGTGTATATTAACTCTGTGTGTGGTTTATACAGAGTCTCTGTGTATCCCAGGGAGGTCAGTGTATATTAACTCTCTGTGTGTGGTTTATACAGAGTCTCTGTGTATCCCAGGGAGGTCAGTGTATATTAACTCTGTGTGTGGTTTATACAGAGTCTGTGTGTATCCCAGGGAGGTCAGTGTATATTAACTCTGTGTGTGTAGTTTATACAGAGTCTGTGTATCCCAGGGAGGTCAGTGTATATTAACTCTCTTTGTGTGTGGTTTATACAGAGTCTGTGTGTATCCCAGGGAGGTCAGTGTATATTAACTCTGTGTGTGTGGTTTATACACAGTCTCTGTGTATCCCAGGGAGGTCAGTGTATATTAACTCTCTGTGTGTGGTTTATACACAGTCTCTGTGTATCCCAGGGAGGTCAGTGTATATTAACTCTCTGTGTGTGGTTTATACAGAGTCTCTGTGTATCCCAGGGAGGTCAGTGTATATTAACTCTCTGTGTGTGGTTTATATAGAGACTCTGTGTATCCCAGGGAGGTCAGTGTATATTAACTCTCTGTGTGTATGTGGTTTATACAGAGTCTGTGTGTATCCCAGGGAGATCAGTGTATATTAACTCTCTGTGTGTGGTTTATACAGAGTCTATGTGTATCCCAGGGAGGTCAGTGTATATTAACTCTGTGTGTGGTTTATACAGAGTCTATGTGTATCCCAGGGAGGTCAGTGTATATTAACTCTCTTTGTGTGGTTTATACAGAGTCTGTGTATCTCAGGGAGGTCAGTGTATATTAACTCTCTGTGTGTGTGGTTTATACAGAGTCTCTGTGTATCCCAGGGAGATCAGTGTATATTAACTCTGTGTGTGTGGTTTATACAGAGTCTGTGTGTATCCCAGGGAGGTCAGTGTATATTAACTCTCTGTGTGTGGTTTATACAGAGTCTGTGTATCCCAGGGAGGTCAGTGTATATTAACTCTCTGTGTGTGGTTTATACAGAGTCTGTGTGTATCCCAGGGAGGTCAGTGTATATTAACTCTGTGTGTGGTTTATACAGAGTCTGTGTGTATCCCAGGGAGGTCAGTGTATATTAACTCTCTGTGTGTGGTTTATACAGAGTCTGTGTGTATCCCAGGGAGATCAGTGTATATTAACTCTCTGTGTGTGGTTTATACAGAGTCTGTGTGTATCCCAGGGAGGTCAGTGTATATTAACTCTCTGTGTGTGTGGTTTATACAGAGTTGCTGTGTATCCCAGGGAGGTCAGTGTATATTAACTCTGTGTGTGGTTTATTCAGAGTCTGTGTGTATCCCAGGGAGGTCAGTGTATATTAACTCTGTGTGTGTGGTTTATACAGAGTCTCTGTGTATCCTAGGGAGGTCAGTGTATATTAACTCTGTGTGTGTGGTTTATACAGAGTCTGTGTGTATCCCAGGGAGGTCAGTGTATATTAACCCTGTGTGTGTGGTTTATACAGAGTCTCTGTGTATCCCAGGGAGATCAGTGTATATGAACTCTGTGTGTGGTTTATACAGAGTCTGTGTGTATCACAGGGAGGTCAGTGTATATTAACTCTCTGTGTGTGGTTTATACAGAGTCTCTGTGTATCCCAGGGAGGTCAGTGTATATTAACTCTGTGTGTGTGTGGTTTATACAGAGTCTGTGTGTATCCCAGGGAGGTCAATGTATATTAACTCTGTGTGGTTTATACAGAGTCTGTGTGTATCCCAGGGAGGTCAGTGTATATTAACTCTGTGTGTGTAGTTTATACAGAGTCTGTGTGTATCCCAGGGAGGTCAGTGTATATTAACTCTCTGTGTGTGGTTTATACAGAGTCTGTGTGTATCCCAGGGAGGTCAGTGTATATTAACACTGTGTGTGGTTTATACAGAGTCTCTGTGTATCCCAGGGAGGTCAGTGTATATTAACCCTCTGTGTGTGGTTTATACAGAGTCTCTGTGTATCCCAGGGAGATCAGTGTATATTAACTCTCTGTGTGTGGTTTATACAGAGTCGCTGTGTATCCCAGGGAGGTCAGTGTATATTAACTCTGTGTGGTTTATACAGAGTCTGTGTGTATCCCAGGGAGGTCAGTGTATATTAACTCTCTGTGTGTGGTTTATACAGAGTCTGTGTGTATCCCAGGGAAATCAGTGTATATTAACTCTCTGTGTGTGTGGTTTATACAGAGTCTCTGTGTATCCCAGGGAGGTCAGTGTATATTAACTCTGTGTGTGTGGTTTATACAGAGTCTCTGTGTATCCCAGGGAGGGCAGTGTATATTAACTCTCTGTGTGTGGTTTATACAGAGTCTCTGTGTATCCCAGGGAGGTCAGTGTATATTAACTCTCTGTGTGTGGTTTATACAGAGTCTGTGTGTATCCCAGGGAGGTCAGTGTATATTAACTCTCTGTGTGTGGTTTATACAGAGTCTGTGTATCCCAGGGAGGTCAGTGTATATTAACTCTGTGTGGTTTATACAGAGTCTGTGTGTATCCCAGGGAGGTCAGTGTATATTAACTCTCTGTGTGTGGTTTATACAGAGTCTGTGTGTATCCCAGGGAGATCAGTGTATATTAACTCTCTGTGTGTGGTTTATACAGAGTCTGTGTGTATCCCAGGGAGGTCAGTGTATATTAACTCTGTGTGTGTGTGGTTTATACAGAGTTGCTGTGTATCCCAGGGAGGTCAGTGTATGTTAACTCTGTGTGTGGTTTATACAGAGTCTGTGTGTATCCCAGGAGGTCAGTGTATATTAACTCTGTGTGTGTGTTTTATACAGAGTCTCTGTGTATCCCAGGGAGGTCAGTGTATATTAACTCTGTGTGTGTGGTTTATACAGAGTCTGTGTGTATCCCAGGGAGGTCAGTGTATATTAACTCTGTGTGTGTGGTTTATACAGAGTCTGTGTGTATCCCAGGGAGGTCAGTGTATATTAACCCTGTGTGTGTGGTTTATACAGAGTCTCTGTGTATCCCAGGGAGGTCAGTGTATATGAACTCTGTGTGTGGTTTATACGGAGTCTGTGTATATCCCAGGGAGGTCAGTGTATATTAACTCTCTGTGTGTGGTTTATACAGTGTCTCTGTGTATCCCAGGAAGGTCGGTGTATATTAACTCTGTGTGTGTGTGGTTTATACAGAGTCTGTGTGTATCCCAGGGAGGTCAGTGTATATTAACTCTGTGTGGTTTATACAGAGTCTGTGTGTATCCCAGGGAGGTCAGTGTATATTAACTCTGTGTGTGTAGTTTATACAGAGTCTCTGTGTATCCCAGGGAGGTCAGTGTATATTAACTCTCTGTGTGTGGTTTATACAGAGTCTGTGTGTATCCCAGGGAGGTCAGTGTATATTAACTCTGTGTGTGTAGTTTATACAGAGTCTCTGTGTATCCCAGGGAGGTCAGTGTATATTAACTCTCTGTGTGTGGTTTATACAGAGTCTGTGTGTATCCCAGGGAGGTCAGTGTATATTAACTCTGTGTGTGGTTTATACAGAGTCTGTGTGTATCCCAGGGAGGTCAGTGTATATTAACTCTGTGTGTGGTTTATACAGAGTCTGTGTGTATCCCAGGGAGGTCAGTGTATATTAACTCTCTGTGTGTGGTTTATACAGAGTCTCTGTGTATCCCAGGAGGTCAGTGTATATTAACTCTGTGTGTGTATGTGGTTTATACAGAGTCTGTGTGTATCCCAGGGAGGTCAGTGTATATTAACTCTCTGTGTGTGGTTTATACAGAGTCTGTGTGTATCCCAGGGAGGTCAGTGTATATTAACTCTGTGTGTGGTTTATACAGAGTCTGTGTGTATCCCAGGGAGGTCAGTGTATATTAACTCTCTGTGTGTGGTTTATACAGAGTCTCTGTGTATCCCAGGGAGGTCAGTGTATATTAACTCTCTGTGTGTGGTTTATACAGAGTATGCGTGTATCCCAGGGAGGTCAGTGTATATTAACTCTGTGTGGTTTATACAGAGTCTCTGTGTATCCCAGGGAGGTCAGTGTATATTAACTCTGTGTGTGTAGTTTATACAGAGTCTGTGTGTATCCCAGGGAGGTCAGTGTATATTAACTCTCTGTGTGTGGTTTATACAGAGTATGCGTGTATCCCAGGGAGGTCAGTGTATATTAACTCTGTGTGTGTAGTTTATACAGAGTCTCTGTGTATCCCAGGGAGGTCAGTGTATATTAACTCTCTGTGTGTGGTTTATACAGAGTCTGTGTGTATCCCAGGGAGGTCAGTGTATATTAACTCTGTGTGTGTGGTTTATACAGAGTCTGTGTGTATCCCAGGGAGGTCAGTGTATATTAACTCTGTGTGTGTGGTTTATACAGAGTCTGTGTGTATCCCAGGGAGGTCAGTGTATATTAACTCTCTGTGTGTGGTTTATACAGAGTCTGTGTGTATCCCAGGGAGATCAGTGTATATTAACTCTCTGTGTGTGGTTTATACAGAGTCTGTGTGTATCCCAGGGAGGTCAGTGTATATTAACTCTCTGTGTGTGTGGTTTATACAGAGTTGCTGTGTATCCCAGGGAGGTCAGTGTATATTAACTCTGTGTGTGGTTTATTCAGAGTCTGTGTGTATCCCAGGGAGGTCAGTGTATATTAACTCTGTGTGTGTGGTTTATACAGAGTCTCTGTGTATCCTAGGGAGGTCAGTGTATATTAACTCTGTGTGTGTGGTTTATACAGAGTCTGTGTGTATCCCAGGGAGGTCAGTGTATATTAACCCTGTGTGTGTGGTTTATACAGAGTCTCTGTGTATCCCAGGGAGATCAGTGTATATGAACTCTGTGTGTGGTTTATACAGAGTCTGTGTGTATCACAGGGAGGTCAGTGTATATTAACTCTCTGTGTGTGGTTTATACAGAGTCTCTGTGTATCCCAGGGAGGTCAGTGTATATTAACTCTGTGTGTGTGTGGTTTATACAGAGTCTGTGTGTATGCCAGGGAGGTCAATGTATATTAACTCTCTGTATGTGGTTTATACAGAGTTGCTGTGTATCCCAGGGAGGTCAGTGTATATTAACTCTCTGTGTGTGGTTTATACAGAGTCGCTGTGTATCCCAGGGAGATCAGTGTATATTAACTCTCTGTGTGTGGTTTATACAGAGTCGCTGTGTATCCCAGGGAGGTCAGTCTATATTAACACTCTGTGTGTGTGGTTTATACAGAGTCTGTGTGTATCCCAGGGAGGTCAGTGTATATTAACTCTGTGTGTGTGGTTTATACAGAGTCTCTGTGTATCCCAGGGAGGTCAATGTATATTAACTCTCTGTATGTGGTTTATACAGAGTTGCTGTGTATCCCAGGGAGGTCAGTGTATATTAACTCTCTGTGTGTGGTTTATACAGAGTCGCTGTGTATCCCAGGGAGATCAGTGTATATTAACTCTCTGTGTGTGGTTTATACAGAGTCGCTGTGTATCCCAGGGAGGTCAGTGTATATTAACACTCTGTGTGTGTGGTTTATACAGAGTCTGTGTGTATCCCAGGGAGATCAGTGTATATTAACTCTGTGTGTGTGGTTTATACAGAGTCGCTGTGTATCCCAGGGAGGTCAGTGTATATTAACTCTGTGTGTGTGGTTTATACAGAGTCTGTGTGTATCCCAGGGAGGTCAGTGTATATTAACACTGTGTGTGTGGTTTATACAGAGTCTGTGTGTATCCCAGGGAGGTCAGTGTATATTAACTCTGTGCGTGTGGTTTATACAGAGTCTGTGTGTATCCCAGGGAGGTCAGTGTATATTAACTCTGTGTGTGTAGTTTATCCAGAGTCTGTGAGTATCCCAGGGAGATCAGTGTATATTAACTCTGTATGTGTGGTTTATACAGAGACTCTGTGTATCCCAGGGAGGTCAGTGTATATTAACTCTCTGTGTGTGGTTTATACAGAGTCTCTGTGTATCCCAGGGAGATCAGTGTATATTAACTCTCTGTGTGTGTGGTTTATACAGAGTCTGTGTATCCCAGGGAGGTCAGTGTATATTAACTCTCTGTGTGTGTGGTTTATACAGAGTCTCTGTGTATCCCAGGGAGATCAGTGTATATGAACTCTCTTTGTGTGGTTTATACAGAGTCTGTGTATCCCAGGGAGGTCAGTGTATATTAACTCTCTGTGTGTGTGGTTTATACAGAGTCTCTGTGTATCCCAGGGAGATCAGTGTATATTAACTCTGTGTGTGTGGTTTATACAGAGTCTGTGTGTATCCCAGGGAGGTCAGTGTATATTAACTCTCTGTGTGTGGTTTATACAGAGTCTGTGTATCCCAGGGAGGTCAGTGTATATTAACTCTGTGTGGTTTATACAGAGTCTGTGTGTATCCCAGGGAGGTCAGTGTATATTAACTCTCTGTGTGTGGTTTATACAGAGTCTGTGTGTATCCCAGGGAGATCAGTGTATATTAACTCTCTGTGTGTGGTTTATACAGAGTCTGTGTGTATCCCAGGGAGGTCAGTGTATATTAACTCTCTGTGTGTGTGGTTTATACAGAGTTGCTGTGTATCCCAGGGAGGTCAGTGTATATTAACTCTGTGTGTGGTTTATACAGAGTCTGTGTGTATCCCAGGGAGGTCAGTGTATATTAACTCTTTGTGTGTGGTTTATACAGAGTCTCTGTGTATCCCAGGGATGTCAGTGTATATTAACTCTGTGTGTGTGGTTTATACAGAGTCTCTGTGTATCCCAGGGAGGTCAGTGTATCTTAACTCTGTGTGTGTGGTTTATACAGAGTCTGTGTGTATCCCAGGGAGGTCAGTGTATATTAACCCTGTGTGTGTGGTTTATACAGAGTCTCTGTGTATCCCAGGGAGATCAGTGTATATGAACTCTGTGTGTGGTTTATACACAGTCTGTGTGTATCCCAGGGAGGTCAGTGTATATTAACTCTCTGTGTGTGGTTTATACAGAGTCTGTGTGTATCCCAGGGAGGTCAGTGTATATTAACTCTGTGTGTGTGTGGTTTATACAGAGTCTGTGTGTATCCCAGGGAGGTCAGTGTATATTAACTCTGTGTGGTTTATACAGAGTCTGTGTGTATCCCAGGGAGGTCAGTGTATATTAACTCTCTGTGTGTGTAGTTTATACAGAGTCTCTGTGTATCCCAGGGAGGTCAGTGTATATTAACTCTCTGTGTGTGGTTTATACAGAGTCTGTGTGTATCCCAGGGAGGTCAGTGTATATTAACACTGTGTGTGTAGTTTATACAGAGTCTCTGTGTATCCCAGGGAGGTCAGTGTATATTAACTCTCTGTGTGTGGTTTATACAGAGTCTGTGTGTATCCCAGGGAGGTCAGTGTATATTAACTCTGTGTGTGGTTTATACAGAGTCTGTGTGTATCCCAGGGAGGTCAGTGTATATTAACACTGTGTATGTGGTTTATACAGAGTCTGTGTGTATCCCAGGGAGGTCAGTGTATATTAACTCTGTGTGTGGTTTATACAGAGTCTGTGTGTATCCCAGGGAGGTCAGTGCATATTAACTCTGTGTGTGGTTTATACAGAGTCTGTGTGTATCCCAGGGAGGTCAGTGTATATTAACTCTCTGTGTGTGGTTTATACAGAGTCTCTGTGTATCCCAGGGAGGTCAGTGTATATTAACTCTGTGTGTGTATGTGGTTTATACAGAGACTGTGTGTATCCCAGGGAGGTCAGTGTATATTAACTCTCTGTGTGTGGTTTATACAGAGTCTGTGTGTATCCCAGGGAGGTCAGTGTATATTAACTCTGTGTGTGGTTTATACAGAGTCTGTGTGTATCCCAGGGAGGTCAGTGTATATTAACCCTGTGTGTGTCGTTTATACAGAGTCTGTGTGTATCCCAGGGAGGTCAGTGTATATTAACTCTCTGTGTGTGGTTTATACAGAGTCTCTGTGTATCCCAGGGAGGTCAGTGTATATTAACTCTGTGTGTGTGTGGTTTATACAGAGTCTGTGTGTATCCCAGGGAGGTCAGTGTATATTAACTCTGTGTGGTTTATACAGAGTCTGTGTGTATCCCAGGGAGGTCAGTGTATATTAACTCACTGTGTGTAGTTTATACAGAGTCTCTGTGTATCCCAGGGAGGTCAGTGTATATTAACTCTGTGTGTGGTTTATACAGAATCTGTGTGTATCCCAGGGAGGTCAGTGTATATTAACTCTGTGTGTGTGGTTTATACAGAGTCTGTGTGTATCCCAGGGAGGTCAGTGTATATTAACTCTGTGTGTGGTTTATACAGAGTCTGTGTGTATCCCAGGGAGGTCAGTGTATATTAACTCTGTGTGTGGTTTATACAGAGTCTGTGTGTATCCCAGGGAGGTCAGTGTATATTAACTCTCTGTGTGTGGTTTATACAGAGTCTGTGTGTATCCCAGGGAGGTCAGTGTATATTAACTCTGTGTGTGTATGTGGTTTATACAGAGTCTGTGTGTATCCCAGGGAGTTCAGTGTATATTAACTCTGTGTGTGGTTTATACAGAGTCTGTGTGTATCCCAGGGAGGTCAGTGTATATTAACTCTGTGTGTGTGGTTTATACAGAGTCTCTGTGTATCCCAGGGAGGTCAGTGTATATTAACTCTGTGTGTGTAGTTTATACAGAGTCTCTGTGTATCCCAGGGAGGTCAGTGTATATTAACTCTGTGTGTGTGTGGTTTATACAGAGTATGCGTGTAACCCAGGGAGGTCAGTGTATATTAACTCTGTGTGTGTAGTTTATACAGAGTCTCTGTGTATCCCAGGGAGGTCAGTGTATATTAACTCTCTGTGTGTGGTTTATACAGAGTCTGTGTGTATCCCAGGGAGGTCAGTGTATATTAACTCTGTGTGTGGTTTATACACAGTCTGTGTGTATCCCAGGGAGGTCAGTGTATATTAACTCTCTGTGTGTGGTTTATACAGAGTCTGTGTGTATCCCAGGGAGGTCAGTGTATATTAACCCTGTGTGTGTGGTTTATACAGAGTCTCTGTGTATCCCAGGGAGATCAGTGTATATTAACTCTCTGTGTGTGTGGTTTATACAGAGTCTGTGTGTATCCCAGGGAGGTCAGTGTATATTAACTCTGTGTGGTTTATACAGAGTCTGTGTGTATCCCAGGGAGGTCAGTGTATATTAACTCTCTGTGTGTGGTTTATACAGAGTCTGTGTGTATCCCAGGGAGGTCAGTGTATATTAACTCTCTGTGTGTGTGGTTTATACAGAGTCTGTGTGTATCCCAGGGAGGTCAGTGTATATTAACTCTGTGTGTGTGGTTTATACAGAGTCTCTGTGTATCCCAGGGAGGTCAATGTATATTAACTCTCTGTATGTGGTTTATACAGAGTTGCTGTGTATCCCAGGGAGGTCAGTGTATATTAACTCTCTGTGTGTGGTTTATACAGAGTCGCTGTGTATCCCAGGGAGATCAGTGTATATTAACTCTCTGTGTGTGGTTTATACAGAGTCGCTGTGTATCCCAGGGAGGTCAGTGTATATTAACACTCTGTGTGTGTGGTTTATACAGAGTCTGTGTGTATCCCAGGGAGATCAGTGTATATTAACTCTGTGTGTGTGGTTTATACAGAGTCGCTGTGTATCCCAGGGAGGTCAGTGTATATTACCTCTGTGTGTGTGGTTTATACAGAGTCTGTGTGTATCCCAGGGAGGTCAGTGTATATTAACACTGTGTGTGTGGTTTATACAGAGTCTGTGTGTATCCCAGGGAGGTCAGTGTATATTAACTCTGTGCGTGTGGTTTATACAGAGTCTGTGTGTATCCCAGGGAGGTCAGTGTATATTAACTCTGTGTGTGTAGTTTATCCAGAGTCTGTGTGTATCCCAGGGAGATCAGTGTATATTAACTCTGTATGTGTGGTTTATACAGAGACTCTGTGTATCCCAGGGAGGTCAGTGTATATTAACTCTCTGTGTGTGGTTTATACAGAGTCTCTGTGTATCCCAGGGAGATCAGTGTATATTAACTCTCTGTGTGTGTGGTTTATACAGAGTCTGTGTATCCCAGGGAGGTCAGTGTATATTAACTCTCTGTGTGTGTGGTTTATACAGAGTCTCTGTGTATCCCAGGGAGATCAGTGTATATGAACTCTCTTTGTGTGGTTTATACAGAGTCTGTGTATCCCAGGGAGGTCAGTGTATATTAACTCTCTGTGTGTGTGGTTTATACAGAGTCTGTGTGTATCCCAGGGAGATCAGTGTATATTAACTCTGTGTGTGTGGTTTATACAGAGTCTGTGTGTATCCCAGGGAGGTCAGTGTATATTAACTCTCTGTGTGTGGTTTATACAGAGTCTGTGTATCCCAGGGAGGTCAGTGTATATTAACTCTGTGTGGTTTATACAGAGTCTGTGTGTATCCCAGGGAGGTCAGTGTATATTAACTCTCTGTGTGTGGTTTATACAGAGTCTGTGTGTATCCCAGGGAGATCAGTGTATATTAACTCTCTGTGTGTGGTTTATACAGAGTCTGTGTGTATCCCAGGGAGGTCAGTGTATATTAACTCTCTGTGTGTGTGGTTTATACAGAGTTGCTGTGTATCCCAGGGAGGTCAGTGCATATTAACTCTGTGTGTGGTTTATACAGAGTCTGTGTGTATCCCAGGGAGGTCAGTGTATATTAACTCTTTGTGTGTGGTTTATACAGAGTCTCTGTGTATCCCAGGGATGTCAGTGTATATTAACTCTGTGTGTGTGGTTTATACAGAGTCTCTGTGTATCCCAGGGAGGTCAGTGTATCTTAACTCTGTGTGTGTGGTTTATACAGAGTCTGTGTGTATCCCAGGGAGGTCAGTGTATATTAACCCTGTGTGTGTGGTTTATACAGAGTCTCTGTGTATCCCAGGGAGATCAGTGTATATGAACTCTGTGTGTGGTTTATACACAGTCTGTGTGTATCCCAGGGAGGTCAGTGTATATTAACTCTGTGTGTGGTTTATACAGAGTCTGTGTGTATCCCAGGGAGGTCAGTGTATATTAACTCTCTGTGTGTGGTTTATACAGAGTCTGTGTGTATCCCAGGGAGGTCAGTGTATATTAACTCTGTGTGTGTATGTGGTTTATACAGAGTCTGTGTGTATCCCAGGGAGTTCAGTGTATATTAACTCTGTGTGTGGTTTATACAGAGTCTGTGTGTATCCCAGGGAGGTCAGTGTATATTAACTCTGTGTGTGTGGTTTATACAGAGTCTGTGTGTATCCCAGGGAGGTCAGTGTATATTAACTCTGTGTGTGGTTTATACACAGTCTGTGTGTATCCCAGGGAGGTCAGTGTATATTAACTCTCTGTGTGTGGTTTATACAGAGTCTGTGTGTATCCCAGGGAGGTCAGTGTATATTAACCCTGTGTGTGTGGTTTATACAGAGTCTCTGTGTATCCCAGGGAGATCAGTGTATATTAACACTCTGTGTGTGTGGTTTATACAGAGTCTGTGTGTATCCCAGGGAGGTCAGTGTATATTAACTCTGTGTGGTTTATACAGAGTCTGTGTGTATCCCAGGGAGGTCAGTGTATATTAACTCTCTGTGTGTGGTTTATACAGAGTCTGTGTGTATCCCAGGGAGGTCAGTGTATATTAACTCTCTGTGTGTGTGGTTTATACAGAGTCTGTGTGTATCCCAGGGAGGTCAGTGTATATTAACTCTGTGTGTGTGGTTTATACAGAGTCTCTGTGTATCCCAGGGAGGTCAATGTATATTAACTCTCTGTATGTGGTTTATACAGAGTTGCTGTGTATCCCAGGGAGGTCAGTGTATATTAACTCTCTGTGTGTGGTTTATACAGAGTCGCTGTGTATCCCAGGGAGATCAGTGTATATTAACTCTCTGTGTGTGGTTTATACAGAGTCGCTGTGTATCCCAGGGAGGTCAGTGTATATTAACACTCTGTGTGTGTGGTTTATACAGAGTCTGTGTGTATCCCAGGGAGATCAGTGTATATTAACTCTGTGTGTGTGGTTTATACAGAGTCGCTGTGTATCCCAGGGAGGTCAGTGTATATTAACTCTGTGTGTGTGGTTTATACAGAGTCTGTGTGTATCCCAGGGAGGTCAGTGTATATTAACACTGTGTGTGTGGTTTATACAGAGTCTGTGTGTATCCCAGGGAGGTCAGTGTATATTAACTCTGTGCGTGTGGTTTATACAGAGTCTGTGTGTATCCCAGGGAGGTCAGTGTATATTAACTCTGTGTGTGTAGTTTATCCAGAGTCTGTGTGTATCCCAGGGAGATCAGTGTATATTTACTCTGTATGTGTGGTTTATACAGAGACTCTGTGTATCCCAGGGAGGTCAGTGTATATTAACTCTCTGTGTGTGGTTTATACAGAGTCTCTGTGTATCCCAGGGAGATCAGTGTATATTAACTCTCTGTGTGTGTGGTTTATACAGAGTCTGTGTATCCCAGGGAGGTCAGTGTATATTAACTCTCTGTGTGTGTGGTTTATACAGAGTCTCTGTGTATCCCAGGGAGATCAGTGTATATGAACTCTCTTTGTGTGGTTTATACAGAGTCTGTGTATCCCAGGGAGGTCAGTGTATATTAACTCTCTGTGTGTGTGGTTTATACAGAGTCTCTGTGTATCCCAGGGAGGTCAGTGTATATTAACTCTGTGTGTGTGGTTTATACAGAGTCTCTGTGTATCCCAGGGAGGTCAATGTATATTAACTCTCTGTATGTGGTTTATACAGAGTTGCTGTGTATCCCAGGGAGGTCAGTGTATATTAACTCTCTGTGTGTGGTTTATACAGAGTCGCTGTGTATCCCAGGGAGATCAGTGTATATTAACTCTCTGTGTGTGGTTTATACAGAGTCGCTGTGTATCCCAGGGAGGTCAGTGTATATTAACACTCTGTGTGTGTGGTTTATACAGAGTCTGTGTGTATCCCAGGGAGATCAGTGTATATTAACTCTGTGTGTGTGGTTTATACAGAGTCGCTGTGTATCCCAGGGAGGTCAGTGTATATTAACTCTGTGTGTGTGGTTTATACAGAGTCTGTGTGTATCCCAGGGAGGTCAGTGTATATTAACACTGTGTGTGTGGTTTATACAGAGTCTGTGTGTATCCCAGGGAGGTCAGTGTATATTAACTCTGTGCGTGTGGTTTATACAGAGTCTGTGTGTATCCCAGGGAGGTCAGTGTATATTAACTCTGTGTGTGTAGTTTATCCAGAGTCTGTGTGTATCCCAGGGAGATCAGTGTATATTAACTCTGTATGTGTGGTTTATACAGAGACTCTGTGTATCCCAGGGAGGTCAGTGTATATTAACTCTCTGTGTGTGGTTTATACAGAGTCTCTGTGTATCCCAGGGAGATCAGTGTATATTAACTCTCTGTGTGTGTGGTTTATACAGAGTCTGTGTATCCCAGGGAGGTCAGTGTATATTAACTCTCTGTGTGTGTGGTTTATACAGAGTCTCTGTGTATCCCAGGGAGATCAGTGTATATGAACTCTCTTTGTGTGGTTTATACAGAGTCTGTGTATCCCAGGGAGGTCAGTGTATATTAACTCTCTGTGTGTGTGGTTTATACAGAGTCTCTGTGTATCCCAGGGAGATCAGTGTATATTAACTCTGTGTGTGTGGTTTATACAGAGTCTGTGTGTATCCCAGGGAGGTCAGTGTATATTAACTCTCTGTGTGTGGTTTATACAGAGTCTGTGTATCCCAGGGAGGTCAGTGTATATTAACTCTGTGTGGTTTATACAGAGTCTGTGTGTATCCCAGGGAGGTCAGTGTATATTAACTCTCTGTGTGTGGTTTATACAGAGTCTGTGTGTATCCCAGGGAGATCAGTGTATATTAACTCTCTGTGTGTGGTTTATACAGAGTCTGTGTGTATCCCAGGGAGGTCAGTGTATATTAACTCTCTGTGTGTGTGGTTTATACAGAGTTGCTGTGTATCCCAGGGAGGTCAGTGTATATTAACTCTGTGTGTGGTTTATACAGAGTCTGTGTGTATCCCAGGGAGGTCAGTGTATATTAACTCTTTGTGTGTGGTTTATACAGAGTCTCTGTGTATCCCAGGGATGTCAGTGTATATTAACTCTGTGTGTGTGGTTTATACAGAGTATCTGTGTATCCCAGGGAGGTCAGTGTATCTTAACTCTGTGTGTGTGGTTTATACAGAGTCTGTGTGTATCCCAGGGAGGTCAGTGTATATTAACCCTGTGTGTGTGGTTTATACAGAGTCTCTGTGTATCCCAGGGAGATCAGTGTATATGAACTCTGTGTGTGGTTTATACACAGTCTGTGTGTATCCCAGGGAGGTCAGTGTATATTAACTCTGTGTGTGGTTTATACAGAGTCTGTGTGTATCCCAGGGAGGTCAGTGTATATTAACTCTCTGTGTGTGGTTTATACAGAGTCTGTGTGTATCCCAGGGAGGTCAGTGTATATTAACTCTGTGTGTGTATGTGGTTTATACAGAGTCTGTGTGTATCCCAGGGAGTTCAGTGTATATTAACTCTGTGTGTGGTTTATACAGAGTCTGTGTGTATCCCAGGGAGGTCAGTGTATATTAACTCTGTGTGTGTGGTTTATACAGAGTCTCTGTGTATCCCAGGGAGGTCAGTGTATATTAACTCTCTGTGTGTATGTGGTTTATACAGAGTCTGTGTGTATCCCAGGGAGGTCAGTGTATATTAACTCTGTGTGTGTGGTTTATACAGAGTCTCTGTGTATCCCAGGGAGGTCAGTGTATATTAACTCTGTGTGTGTAGTTTATACAGAGTCTCTGTGTATCCCAGGGAGGTCAGTGTATATTAACTCTGTGTGTGTGTGGTTTATACAGAGTATGCGTGTAACCCAGGGAGGTCAGTGTATATTAACTCTGTGTGTGTAGTTTATACAGAGTCTCTGTGTATCCCAGGGAGGTCAGTGTATATTAACTCTCTGTGTGTGGTTTATACAGAGTCTGTGTGTATCCCAGGGAGGTCAGTGTATATTAACTCTGTGTGTGGTTTATACACATTCTGTGTGTATCCCAGGGAGGTCAGTGTATATTAACTCTCTGTGTGTGGTTTATACAGAGTCTGTGTGTATCCCAGGGAGGTCAGTGTATATTAACCCTGTGTGTGTGGTTTATACAGAGTCTCTGTGTATCCCAGGGAGATCAGTGTATATTAACTCTCTGTGTGTGTGGTTTATACAGAGTCTGTGTGTATCCCAGGGAGGTCAGTGTATATTAACTCTGTGTGGTTTATACAGAGTCTGTGTGTATCCCAGGGAGGTCAGTGTATATTAACTCTCTGTGTGTGGTTTATACAGAGTCTGTGTGTATCCCAGGGAGGTCAGTGTATATTAACTCTCTGTGTGTGTGGTTTATACAGAGTCTGTGTGTATCCCAGGGAGGTCAGTGTATATTAACTCTGTGTGTGTGGTTTATACAGAGTCTCTGTGTATCCCAGGGAGGTCAATGTATATTAACTCTCTGTATGTGGTTTATACAGAGTTGCTGTGTATCCCAGGGAGGTCAGTGTATATTAACTCTCTGTGTGTGGTTTATACAGAGTCGCTGTGTATCCCAGGGAGATCAGTGTATATTAACTCTCTGTGTGTGGTTTATACAGAGTCGCTGTGTATCCCAGGGAGGTCAGTGTATATTAACACTCTGTGTGTGTGGTTTATACAGAGTCTGTGTGTATCCCAGGGAGATCAGTGTATATTAACTCTGTGTGTGTGGTTTATACAGAGTCGCTGTGTATCCCAGGGAGGTCAGTGTATATTAACTCTGTGTGTGTGGTTTATACAGAGTCTGTGTGTATCCCAGGGAGGTCAGTGTATATTAACACTGTGTGTGTGGTTTATACAGAGTCTGTGTGTATCCCAGGGAGGTCAGTGTATATTAACTCTGTGCGTGTGGTTTATACAGAGTCTGTGTGTATCCCAGGGAGGTCAGTGTATATTAACTCTGTGTGTGTAGTTTATCCAGAGTCTGTGTGTATCCCAGGGAGATCAGTGTATATTAACTCTGTATGTGTGGTTTATACAGAGACTCTGTGTATCCCAGGGAGGTCAGTGTATATTAACTCTCTGTGTGTGGTTTATACAGAGTCTCTGTGTATCCCAGGGAGATCAGTGTATATTAACTCTCTGTGTGTGTGGTTTATACAGAGTCTGTGTATCCCAGGGAGGTCAGTGTATATTAACTCTCTGTGTGTGTGGTTTATACAGAGTCTCTGTGTATCCCAGGGAGATCAGTGTATATGAACTCTCTTTGTGTGGTTTATACAGAGTCTGTGTATCCCAGGGAGGTCAGTGTATATTAACTCTCTGTGTGTGTGGTTTATACAGAGTCTCTGTGTATCCCAGGGAGATCAGTGTATATTAACTCTGTGTGTGTGGTTTATACAGAGTCTGTGTGTATCCCAGGGAGGTCAGTGTATATTAACTCTCTGTGTGTGGTTTATACAGAGTCTGTGTGTATCCCAGGGAGATCAGTGTATATTAACTCTCTGTGTGTGGTTTATACAGAGTCTGTGTGTATCCCAGGGAGGTCAGTGTATATTAACTCTCTGTGTGTGTGGTTTATACAGAGTTGCTGTGTATCCCAGGGAGGTCAGTGTATATTAACTCTGTGTGTGGTTTATACAGAGTCTGTGTGTATCCCAGGGAGGTCAGTGTATATTAACTCTTTGTGTGTGGTTTATACAGAGTCTCTGTGTATCCCAGGGATGTCAGTGTATATTAACTCTGTGTGTGTGGTTTATACAGAGTCTCTGTGTATCCCAGGGAGGTCAGTGTATCTTAACTCTGTGTGTGTGGTTTATACAGAGTCTGTGTGTATCCCAGGGAGGTCAGTGTATATTAACCCTGTGTGTGTGGTTTATACAGAGTCTCTGTGTATCCCAGGGAGATCAGTGTATATGAACTCTGTGTGTGGTTTATACACAGTCTGTGTGTATCCCAGGGAGGTCAGTGTATATTAACTCTCTGTGTGTGGTTTATACAGAGTCTGTGTGTATCCCAGGGAGGTCAGTGTATATTAACTCTGTGTGTGTGTGGTTTATACAGAGTCTGTGTGTATCCCAGGGAGGTCAGTGTATATTAACTCTGTGAGGTTTATACAGAGTCTGTGTGTATCCCAGGGAGGTCAGTGTATATTAACTCTCTGTGTGTGTAGTTTATACAGAGTCTCTGTGTATCCCAGGGAGGTCAGTGTATATTAACTCTCTGTGTGTGGTTTATACAGAGTCTGTGTGTATCCCAGGGAGGTCAGTGTATATTAACACTGTGTGTGTAGTTTATACAGAGTCTCTGTGTATCCCAGGGAGGTCAGTGTATATTAACTCTCTGTGTGTGGTTTATACAGAGTCTGTGTGTATCCCAGGGAGGTCAGTGTATATTAACTCTGTGTGTGGTTTATACAGAGTCTGTGTGTATCCCAGGGAGGTCAGTGTATATTAACACTGTGTGTGTGGTTTATACAGAGTCTGTGTGTATCCCAGGGAGGTCAGTGTATATTAACTCTGTGTGTGGTTTATACAGAGTCTGTGTGTATCCCAGGGAGGTCAGTGCATATTAACTCTGTGTGTGGTTTATACAGAGTCTGTGTGTATCCCAGGGAGGTCAGTGTATATTAACTCTCTGTGTGTGGTTTATACAGAGTCTCTGTGTATCCCAGGGAGGTCAGTGTATATTAACTCTGTGTGTGTATGTGGTTTATACAGACACTGTGTGTATCCCAGGGAGGTCAGTGTATATTAACTCTCTGTGTGTGGTTTATACAGAGTCTGTGTGTATCCCAGGGAGGTCAGTGTATATTAACTCTGTGTGTGGTTTATACAGAGTCTGTGTGTATCCCAGGGAGGTCAGTGTATATTAACCCTGTGTGTGTCGTTTATACAGAGTCTGTGTGTATCCCAGGGAGGTCAGTGTATATTAACTCTCTGTGTGTGGTTTATACAGAGTCTCTGTGTATCCCAGGGAGGTCAGTGTATATTAACTCTGTGTGTGTGTGGTTTATACAGAGTCTGTGTGTATCCCAGGGAGGTCAGTGTATATTAACTCTGTGTGGTTTATACAGAGTCTGTGTGTATCCCAGGGAGGTCAGTGTATATTAACTCTGTGTGTGTGGTTTATACAGAGTCTGTGTGTATCCCAGGGAGGTCAGTGTATATTAACTCTGTGTGTGGTTTATACAGAGTCTGTGTGTATCCCAGGGAGGTCAGTGTATATTAACTCTCTGTGTGTGGTTTATACAGAGTCTCTGTGTATCCCAGGGAGGTCAGTGTATATTAACTCTGTGTGTGTATGTGGTTTATACAGAGTCTGTGTGTATCCCAGGGAGGTCAGTGTATATTAACTCTGTGTGGTTTATACAGAGTCTCTGTGTATCCCAGGGAGGTCAGTGTATATTAACTCTGTGTGTGTAGTTTATACAGAGTCTCTGTGTATCCCAGGGAGGTCAGTGTATATTAACTCTGTGTGTGTAGTTTATACAGAGTCTCTGTGTATCCCAGGGAGGTCAGTGTATATTAACTCTCTGTGTGTGGTTTATACAGAGTCTGTGTGTATCCCAGGGAGGTCAGTGTATATTAACTCTGGTGTGTAGTTTATACAGAGTCTCTGTGTATCCCAGGGAGGTCAGTGTATATTAACTCTCTGTGTGTGGTTTATACAGAGTCTGTGTGTATCCCAGGGAGGTCAGTGTATATTAACTCTGTGTGTGGTTTATACAGAGTCTGTGTGTATCCCAGGGAGGTCAGTGTATATTAACTCTCTGTGTGTGGTTTATACAGAGTCTGTGTGTATCCCAGGGAGGTCAGTGTATATTAACCCTGTGTGTGTGGTTTATACAGAGTCTCTGTGTATCCCAGGGAGATCAGTGTATATTAACTCTCTCTGTGTGTGGTTTATACAGAGTCTGTGTGTATCCCAGGGAGGTCAGTGTATATTAACTCTCTGTATGTGGTTTATACAGAGTCTGTGTGTATCCCTGGGAGGTCAGTGTATATTAACTCTCTGTGTGTGTGGTTTATACAGAGTCTGTGTGTATCCCAGGGAGGTCAGTGTATATTAACTCTCTGTATGTGGTTTATACAGAGTTGCTGTGTATCCCAGAGATGTCAGTGTATATTAACTCTCTGTGTGTTGTTTATACAGAGTCGCTGTGTATCCCAGGGAGATCAGTGTATATTAACTCTCTGTGTGTGGTTTATACAGAGTCGCTGTGTATCCCAGGGAGGTCAGTGTATATTAACACTCTGTGTGTGTGGTTTATACAGAGTCTGTGCGTATCCCAGGGAGATCAGTGTATATTAACTCTGTGTGTGTGGTTTATACAGAGTTGCTGTGTATCCCAGGAAGGTCAGTGTATATTAACTCTGTGTGTGTGGTTTATACAGAGTCTGTGTGTATCCCAGGGAGGTCAGTGTATATTAACTCTCTGTGTGTGGTTTATACAGATTCTCTGTGTATCCCAGGGAGGTCAGTGTATATTAACTCTGTGTGTGTGGTTTATACAGAGTCTGTGTGTATCCCAGGGAGGTCAGTGTATATTAACTCTGTGTGTGTGGTTTATACAGAGTCTGTGTGTATCCCAGGGAGGTCAGTGTATATTAACTCTGTGTGTGTGGTTTATACAGAGTCTGTGTGTATCCCAGGGAGGTCAGTGTATATTAACTCTGTGTGTGTGTGGTTTATACAGAGTCTGTGTGTATCCCAGGGAGGTCAGTGTATATTAACCCTCTATGTGTGGTTTATACAGAGTCGCTGTGTATCCCAGGGAGTTCAGTGTATATTAACTCTCTGTGTGGTTTATACAGAGACTCTGTGTATCCCAGGGAGGTCAGTGTATATTAACTCTCTGTGTGGTTTATACAGAGTCGCTGTGTATCCCAGGGAGGTCAGTGTATATTAACTCTCTGTGTGTGGTTTATACAGAGTCTGTGTGTATCCCAGGGAGATCAGTGTATATTAACTCTCTGTGAGGTTTATACAGAGTCGCTGTGTATCCCAGGGAGGTCAGTGTATATTAACTCTGTGTGTGTGGTTTATACAGAGTCTGTGTGTATCCCAGGGAGGGCAGTGTATATTAACTCTCTGTGTGTGGTTTATACAGAGTCTCTGTGTATCGCAGGGAGGTCAGTGTATATTAACTCTGTGTGTGTATGTGGTTTATACAGAGTCTCTGTGTATCGCAGGGAGGTCAGTGTATATTAACTCTGTGTGTGTGGTTTATACAGAGACTCTGTGTATCCCAGGGAGGTCAGTGTATATTAACTCTGTGTGTGTATGTGGTTTATACAGAGTCTGTGTGTATCCCAGGGAGGTCAGTGTATATTAACTCTCTGTGTGTGGTTTATACAGAGTCTCTGTGTATCCCAGGGAGGTCAGTGTATATTAACTCTGTGTGTGTATGTGGTTTATACAGAGTCTCTGTGTATCCCAGGGAGGTCAGTGTATATTAACCCTGTGTGTGTGGTTTATACAGAGTCTCTGTGTATCGCAGGGAGGTCAGTGTATATTAACTCTCTGTGTGTGGTTTATACAGAGTCTCTGTGTATCCCAGGGAGGTCAGTGTATATTAACTCTGTGTGTGGTTTATACAGAGTCTGTGTGTATCCCAGGGAGGTCAGTGTATATTAACTCTCTGTGTGTGGTTTATACAGAGTCTCTGTGTATCCCAGGGAGGTCAATGTATATTAACTCTGTGTGTGTGGTTTATACAGAGACTCTGTGTATCCCAGGGAGGTCAGTGTATATTAACTCTGTGTGTGTGTGGTTTATACAGAGTCTGTGTGTATCCCAGGGAGGTCAGTGTATATTAACTCTCTTTGTGTGGTTTATACAGAGTCTCTGTGTATCCCAGGGAGGTCAATGTATATTAACTCTGTGTCTGTGGTTTATACAGAGTCTCTGTGTATCCCAGGGAGGTCAGTGTATATTAACCCTGTGTGTGTGGTTTATACAGAGTCTGTGTGTATCCCAGGGAGGTCAATGTATATTAACTCTGTGTCTGTGGTTTATACAGAGTCTCTGTGTATCCCAGGGAGGTCAGTGTATATTAACCCTGTGTGTGTGGTTTATACAGAGTCTCTGTGTATCGCAGGGAGGTCAGTGTATATTAAATCTCTGTGTGTGGTTTATACAGAGTCTGTGTGTATCCCAGGGAGGTCAGTGTATATTAACTCTGTGTTTGTGGTTTATACAGAGTCTGTGTGTATCCCAGGGAGGTCAGTGTATATTAACTCTGTGTGTGTGTGTGGTTCCCTCAGCCGGTGCCTTCGTTCCTCTGAAGACCAGTCACTCAGCAAACAGGAACCTCACAGAGCGTCACGAGAGCTCCCAGGTGGGAGATCGCAGGCCTGGGCACAATGGACGCCCTCATGGGGTCAAGGAGAAAGGCAGCAATCGGAAATCACACCTCAGCTCTCGGGAATGTAACGGTGAGTGGGAGCCTGACACTGACCGAGTGCTGTCCCCATTCCCTTGAAACCAAATCCAAGGGGGCTGGGATGAAGAACTCATGGCCTGGAATTCACCGGGCTGGACGTTATGCTTCACTTCAGTGGTGAAGATCTCTGCATGGACCACCCCCGCCACCCAACCCATCCCCACCAAACCCCCCCTCCTCCAGCTCTGGAACTTGTATTCTTTTCTGACCCCGTACCTCTGAAAGGAGGAATTGGTGTAGAGTGATAGCGGGCCTAGAGGAATTTTGTTCTCAGGACAGGGTGTATAGATTTGTCTCGCATTCGCTCGAGTATCTGATCGGATATCTGATCGGGGGGCTTTCAGATCATGAAAGGATTGATAGGGTCAACAGAGAGCACTTATTTCCTCTGTTGGGGGTGGGGGAGTCCCAGAACAAAGAGGCAGAATGTTAAAACTGGAGCCAGGCCGTTCAGGGGTGATCTCAGGAGGCCCTTATTCACACACAGGCTCGTGGAACTCTCTCCTGTCGAGGCTGAGGGCCAATTCAACATGACAAATCTGAGGCATTTATTGGACCACAGGTATTAAGGGTGATTGGAATTGTGGTAGAAAGTAGATAATGGAGTGTAAGGAAGGAAGTGGAGTATAACGTGGGAAAACCTGTTCACTTGGGCAGGACGAATAGCAAAGCCAGCATATTGTTTAAATGGAGAGAGATTACAGAACTCTGCGGTACGGAGGGATCTGGGTGTCCTGGTACATGAATCGCATGAAGTTAGCCTGCAGGTACAGCCAGTGATTAGGATGGCAAATGGCACCTTGGTGTTTATTGCGAGGGGAATGGAGTATCAACGTAGGGAAGTTTTACTGCAGCTGTACAGGGCCTTGGTGAGACCACATCTGGAATATTGTGTATAGTTTTGATTTCCATATTTAAGGAAGAATATAATCGCACTCAAGGCAGTTCAGAGAAGTTATCCCTGGGATGAGAGGGGGGTTATCCTAGGAAGAAAGGTTGGGCCTGTATCCGTTGGGGTTTAGAAGATTGAGGGGTGATCTCATTGAAATGTAAGAGATCCTGAGGGGGCTTGACAGGGTGGATGCTGACAGCATGTTTCCTGTTGTGGGGGTACCTAAAACTGGGTGGACGCCGTTTAAAGATTAAAGGGTCTCCCATTTAAGACAGAGATGAGGAGATTTTGTTATTTTCATGAGTGTGTGGGATTCTGTTCCCCAGAGAACAGTGGAGGCTGTGAATATTTTTAAGGCAGCGGTGGATAGATTCTTGCCTAGCAAGATGGTCATGGGGCTGAGATGGGCAGGCTGGAAAGTGACATTGAAGCCACAATCAGATCAGCCACGTTCTTACTGAAAGCTGGAGCAGATGCCAAGGGGCTGAATAGCCTACTCCCGCCCCTAATTCCTATGTTTGTATGTAGATTGGATGTGATCCAATTGAATGCTAGAACTTGTCCAAGGGGCTGAGCGGCATCCTCCTGTTCCTCTGTTTGGAGTTTCCAACTCATCTTAAGTAAGTTAACTGCATGTATTTATTAACTACAGGAACCACGCACATACACACAGTGAAGGGTTCAAGCCGTCTCCACGCTGGCTTGCGCGCACAGCTCTGTCCCGACACCAGACTGACCTCGAGGCGCAGGTCATGTGTGGGCGGTACTGCACCCCGTCCCACGTTAACTCTTCACGTGCCAGACCCTTGTGCCACAGCCGCGAGTATGTGGGCTGGGATAGCTTCATCACCGTGCCAGAATTGGTGCTCTGGGATAGAATCAGGACAGAGAGAGAGAGAGAGAGAGACTGACAAAAAAAACCCAGCAACGGTGAAATAGAGACAGAAAAGAGAGGGATTGGTGAGACCATCAGAACCCAGTACATAATCAACGTGGAGAAATATGAAAAGACAGATCTGAGAAGCTGGATTAAGCAGAACCTATCATTTCAGAAACTCTAGGAAAATTAGGTTCAAAATTAGGAGCAGGGGTAAGCGATTCACCCTCTTTAGCCCACTCCGCTATTCAACTGGATTATCACTGACCTTGTACTTCAACTCCATCTTCCCAACTATCCCCATATCTCTTAATCCCTTTGGGACCCATTAAGCTGTTACTCTCAGTCTTGAATATATTCATTGACTGAATTCACAGTCTCCTCGGGTGGAGAATTCCAAAACTTCACAACCCACTTGGGTGAAGAAATTTCATCTCAGTTCAAAGTGGCTGACCTCTTATCCTGAGACAGTGACCCCATGTTTTAGAAGAAAAACCTGTTTACCCAGAGGGTGGTGAGGGTCTGGAATGCGCTGCCTGGGAGGGTGGTGGAGGCGGGTTGCCTCACATCCTTTAAAAAGTACCTGGATGAGCACTTGGCACATCATAACATTCAAGGCTATGGGCCAAGTGCTGGTAAATGGGATTAGGTAGGTAGGTCAGGTGTTTCTCACGTGTCGGTGCAGACTCGATGGGCCGAAGGGCCTCTTCTGCACTGTGTGATTCTGTGATTCTCCAGCCAGGGTGGGGAAACAGCCTCTCAGTGTCGACCTTGCCAAGTCCCTTAAGTATTTGACACGTTTCACTGGCAGCATCTCTCATTCTTCTAAGCCCAAGGAAATATAGGCCTGATTTACGCCATCTCTCAGGGGACAGTCCCCCTCATACCAGGAACCAGTCAAGTGAACCTTCAAGGCCAGTATTCCCTTCCCCTGGGTAAGGTGACTACAAATGGATGCTTTACCCCAGGAGTGGTCTCACCAAGGCTCTGCAGTGAGATATCGGATGAGAGGCTGTAGAGAAGATTTAGTAGATTGGTATCAATGCCTGAGCGACCTCAGTGACTTGGAGGAACTGATATTGTTCAGCACAGAGCAGCACCAGAGGGACGCAGAGTGAGGAGGACCAGAGGGACGCAGAACGAGGGGGACCAGAGGGACGCAGAGCGAGGAGGACCAGAGGGACGCAGAGCGAGGAGGACCAGAGGGACGCAGAGCGAGGGGGACCAGAGGGACGCAGAGCGAGGGGGACCAGAGGGACGCAGAGCGAGGGGGACCAGAGGGACGCAGAGCGAGGGGGACCAGAGGGACGCAGAGCGAGGGAGACCAGAGGGACGCAGAACGAGGGGGACCAGAGGGACGCAGAGCGAGGGGGACCAGAGGGACGCAGAGCGAGGGGGACCAGAGGGACGCAGAGCGAGGGGGACCAGAGGGACGCAGAGCGAGGGGGACCAGAGGGACGCAGAGCGAGGGGGACCAGAGGGACGCAGAGCGAGGGGGACCAGAGGGGCGCAGAGCGAGGGGGACCAGAGGGACGCAGAGCGAGGGGGACAAGAGGGACGCAGAGCGAGGGGTTACCAGAGGGACGCAGAGCGAGGGGTTACCAGAGGGACGCAGAGCGAGGGGGATCCAGAGGGACGCAGAGCGAGGGGGACCAGAGGAGGAGAAAGGAGGATTTGTCTTTACACAGCCAGTTGTTGTGACATGTAATACCCAAACTGCAAGGGTGGTGGAAGTTTATTCCCTAATATTTTAAAATAGATAATCAATCTTTCTTTCAGAAGGAAAGATTTCCAGAGCTGTGGGGAAACAGCAAGAGAGCAGGATTAATAGGATAGCTCCTTCATAGATCGGACACAGGCAGGATGGACCAATGACCATCTTCTCGGCTGGGATATCCCACACTTGGCCACCAGCTGTGAAAGCCATTTTCCCCAAAGAGTCGAACTCAGATATTACCAAGATATCTCATATATCACCAAGATATCTCAAATATCACCAAGATATCTCAGATATCACCAAGATATCTCAGATATCACCAAGATATCTCAGATATCACCAAGATATCTCATATACCACCAAGATATCTCATATACCACCAAGATATCTCATATACCAGCAAGATATCTCAGATATCACCAAGATATCTCAGATATCACCAAGATATCTCATATATCACCAAGATATCTCATATATCTCCAAGATATCTCATATACCACCAAGATATCACATATATCACCAAGATATCTCATATACCACCAAGATATCTCATATACCACCAAGATATCTCATATATCACCAAGATATCTCAGATATCACCAAGCTATCTCAGATATCACCAAGATATCTCAGATATCACCAAAATATCTCAGATATCACCAAAATATCTCAGATATCACGAGGATATCTCAGATATCACCAAGATATCTCAGATATCACCAAGATATCTCAGATATCACCAAGATATCTCAGATATCACCAGGATATCTCATATATCACCAAGATATCTCAGATATCACCAAGATATCTCAGATATCACCAAGATATCTCAGATATCACCAAGATATCTCATATATCACCAAGATATCTCATATATCACCAAGATATCTCATATACCACCAAGATATCTCATATACCACCAAGATATCTCATATACACCAAGATATCTCATATACCACCAAGATACCTCATATACCGCCAAGATATCTCATTTACCGCCAAGATATCTCATATACCGCCAAGATATCTCATATACCGCCAAGATATCTCAGATATCGCCAAGATATCTCAGATATCGCCAAGATATCTCAGCTATCGCCAAGATATCTCAGCTATCGCCAAGATATCTCAGATATCGCCAAGATATCTCATATATCGCCAAGATATCTCATATATCGCCAAGATATCTCATATACCGCCAAGATATCTCATGTACCGCCAAGATATCTCATATACCACCAAGATATCTCATATACCGCCAAGATATCTCAGATATCGCCAAGATATCTCAGATATCGCCAAGATATCTCAGCTATCGCCAAGATATCTCAGCTATCGCCAAGATATCTCAGCTATCGCCAAGATATCTCAGCTATCACCAAGATAACTCAGATATCACCAAGATATCTCAGATATCACCAAGCTATCTCAGATATCACCAGGATATCTCAGATATCACCAGGATATCTCAGATATCATTAATATATCTCAGATATCATTAATATATCACCACGATATCTCATAAACCACCAAGATATCTCATATGCCACCAAAATATCTCATATGCCACCAAAATATCTCATATGCCACCAAGATATCTCATATACCACCAAGATATCTCATATGCCACCAACACATCTCATATATCACCAATACATCTCAGA
>JANJGN010002336.1:0-35000 GCA_026770705.1 Isurus oxyrinchus
TCCTCTGTTCCCCAGTGTGTCCCCTCTCTCTCTATCCCTCTGTTCCCCAGTCTGTCCCCTCTCACTATCCCTCTGTTCCCCAGTCTGTCCCCTCTCTCTATCCCTCTGTTCCCCAGTCTGTCCCCCTCTCTCTATCCCTCTGTTCCCCAGTCCTGTCCCCTCTCTCTATCCCTCTGTTCCCCAGTCTGTCCCCTCTCTCTATCCCTCTGTTCCCCAGTCTGTCCCCTCTCTCTATCCCTCTGTTCCCCAGTCTGTCCCCTCTTCTCTATCCCTCTGTTCCCCAGTCTGTCCCCTCTCTCTATCCCTCTGTTCCCCAGTCTGTCCCCTCTCTCTATCCTCTGTTCCCCAGTCTGTCCCCTCTCTCTATCCCTCTGTTCCCCAGTCTGTCCCCTCTCTCTATCCCTCTGTTCCCCAGTCTGTCCCCTCTCTCTATCCCTCTGTTCCCCAGTCTGTCCCCTCTCTCTATCCCTCTGTTCCCCAGTCTGTCCCCTCTCTCTATCCCTCTGTTCCCCAGTCTGTCCCCTCTCTCTATCCCTCTGTTCCCCAGTCTGTCCCCTCTCTCTATCCCTCTGTTCCCCAGTCTGTCCCCTCTCTCTATCCCTCTGTTCCCAGTCTGTCCCCTCTATCCTCTGTCCCCAGTCGGTCCCTCTGTCTATCCTCTGTTCCCCAGTCTGTCCCCTCTCTCTATCCCTCTGTTCCCAGTCTGTCCTCTCTCTCTGTTCCCCAGTCTGTCCCCTCTCTCTATCCCTCTGTTCCCCAGTCTGTCCCCTCTCTCTATCCCTCTGTTCCCCAGTCTGTCCCCTCTCGTCTATCCTCTGTTCCCCAGTCTGTCCCCTCTCTCTATCCCTCTGTTCCCCAGTCTGTCCCCTCTCTCTATCCCTCTGTTCCCCAGTCTGTCCCCTCTCTCTATCCCTCTGTTCCCCAGTCTGTGCCCCTCTCTCTATCCCTCTGTTCCCCAGTCTGTCCCCTCTCTCTATCCCTCTGTCCCCAGTCTGTCCCCTCTCTCTCATCCCTCTGTTCCCCAGTCTGTCCCCTCTCTCTATCCTCTGTTCCCCAGTCTGTCCCCTCTCTCTATCCCTCTGTTCCCCTGTCTGTCCCCTCTCTCTATCCCTCTGTTCCCCAGTGCTGTCCCCCTCTCTCTGATCCCTCTGTTCCCCAGTCTGTCCCCTCTCTCTATCCCTCTGTTCCCCAGTCTGACCCCTCTCTCCATCCCTCTGTTCCCCAGTCTGTCCCCTCTCTCTATCCCTCTGTTCCCCAGTCTGTCCCCTCTCTCTATCCCTCTGTTCCCCAGTCTGTCCCCTCTCTCTATCCCTCTGTTCCCCAGTCGTGTCCCCTCTCTCTCTATCCCTCTGTTCCCCAGTCTGTCCCCTCTCACTATCCCTCTGTTCCCCAGTCTGTCCCCTCTCTCTATCCCTCTGTTCCCCAGTCTGTCCCCCTCTCTCTCTATCCCTCTGTTCCCCAGTCTGTCCCCTCTCTCTATCCCTCTGTTCCCCAGTCTGTCCCCTCTCTCTATCCCTCTGTTCCCCAGTCTGTCCCCTCTCACTCTATCACTCTGTTCCCCATTCTGTCCCCTCTGTCCTATCCCTCTGTTCCCCAGTCTGTCCCCTCTCTCTATCCCTCTGTTCCCCAGTCTGTCCCCTCTCTCTATCCCTCTGTTCCCCAGTCTGTCCCCTCTCTCTATCCCTCTGTTCCCCAGTCTGTCCCCTCTCTCTATCCCTCTGTTCCCCAGTCTGTCCCCTCTCTCTATCCCTCTGTTCCCCAGTCTGTCCCCTCTCTCTATCCCTCTGTTCCCCAGTCTGTGCCCTCTCTCTATCCCTCTGTTCCCCAGTCTGTCACCTCTCTCTATCCCTCTGTTCCCCAGTCTGTCCCCTCTCACTCTATCCCTCTGTTCCCCAGTCTGTCCCCTCTGTCTATCCCAATGTTCCCCAGTCTGTCCCCTCTCTCTATCCCTCTGTTCCCCAGTCTGTCCCCTCTCTCTATCCATCTGTTCCCCAGTCAGTCCCCTCTCTCTCTATCCCTCTGTTCCCCAGTCTGTCCCCTCTCTCTATCCCTCTGTTCCCCAGTCTGTCCCCTCTCTCTATCCTCTGTTCCCCAGTCTGTCCCCTCTCTCTATCCCAATGTTCCCCAGTCTGTCCCCTCTCTCTATCCCTCTGTTCCCAGTCTGTCCCCTCTCTCTATCCCTCTGTTCCCCAGTCTGTCCCTCTCTCTATCCCTCTGTTCCCCAGTCTGTCCCCTCTCTCTATCCCTCTGTTCCCAGTCTGTCCCCTCTCTCTATCCCTCTGTTCCCCAGTCTGTCCCCTCTCTCTATCCCTCTGTTCCCCATTCTGTCCTCTCTCTCTATCCCTCTGTTCCCCTGTCTGTCCCCTCTCTCTCCCCCTCTGTTCCCCAGTCTGTCCCTCTCTCTATCCCTCTGTTCCCCTGTCTGTCCCCTCTCTCTCCCCCTCTGTTCCCCAGTCTGTCCCTCTCTCTCTATCCTTTGTTCCCTGTCTGTCCCCTCTCTGTATCCCTCTGTTCCCCAGTCTGTCCCCTCTATCACTCTGTTCCCCCAGTCTGTCCCCTCTCTCTATCCCTCTGTTCCCCAGTCTGTCCCCTCTCTCTATCCCTCTGTTCCCCAGTCTGTCCCCTCTCTCTATCCCTCTGTTCCCCAGTCTGTCCCCTCTCTCTATCCCTCTGTTCCCCAGTCTGTCCCCCTCTCTATCCCTCTGTTCCCCTGTCTGTCCCCTCTCTCTATCCCTCTGTTCCCCAGTCTGTCCTCTCTCTCTATCCCTCTGTTCCCCTGTCTGTCCCCTCTCTCTCCCCCTCTGTTCCCCAGTCTGTCCCCTCTCTCTATCCCTCTGTTCCCCTGTCTGTCCCCTCTCTCTCCCCCTCTGTTCCCCAGTCTGTCCCCTCTCTCTATCCCTTTGTTCCCCTGTCTGTCCCCTCTCTCTATCCCTCTGTTCCCCAGTCTGTCCCCTCTCTCTATCCCTCTGTTCCCCAGTCTGTCCCCTCTCTCTATTCCTCTGTTCCCCAGTCTGTCCCCTCTCTCTATTCCTCTGTTCCCCAGTCTGTCCCCTCTCTCTGTCCCTCTGTTCCCCAGTCTGTCCCCTCTCTCTCTATCCCTCTGTTCCCCAGTCTGTCCCCTCTCTCTATCTCTCTGTTCCCCAGTCTGTCCAGGATTTTGTCACGTGTGGTGTAGGTACACCCACGGCGCTGTTAGGGAGGGAGTTCCAGGATTTTGTCCATGTGGTGTAGGTACACCCACGGCGCTGTTAGGGAGGGAGTTCCAGGATTTTGTCCCCCGTGTGGTGTAGGTACACCCACGGCGCTGTTAGGGAGTGAGTTCCAGGATTTTGTCCCGTGTGGTGTAGGTGCACACACAGCGCTGTTAGGGAGGGAGTTCCAGGATTTTGTCCGTGTGGTGTAGGTACACCCACAGCGCTGTTAGGGGAGGGGAGTTCCAGGATTTTGTCCCGTGTGGTGTAGGTACACCCACGGCGCTGTTAGGGAGGGAGTTCCAGGATATTGTCCGTGTGGTGTAGGTACACCCACGGCGCTGTTAGGGAGGGTGTTCCAGGATTTTGTCCCCCTGTGGTGTATGTACACCCACGGCCCTGTTAGGGAGGGAGTTCCAGGATTTTGTCCCGTGTGGTGTAGGTACACCCACAGTGCTGTTAGGGAGTGAGTTCCAGGATTTTGACCCTGTGGTGTAGGTACACCCACGGCGCTGTTAGGGAGGGAGTTCCAGGATTTTGTCCGTGTGGTGTAGGTACACCCACAGCGCTGTTAGGGAGGGAGTTCCAGGATTTTGTCCCGTGTGGTGTAGGTACACCCACGGCGCTGTTAGGGAGGGAGTTCCAGGATTTTGTCCCTGTGGTGTAGGTACACCCACGGCGCTGTTAGGGAGGGAGTTCCAGGATTTTGTCCCCATGTGGTGTAGGTACACCCACGGCGCTGTTAGGGAGGGAGTTCCAGGATTTTATCCCGTGTGGTGTAGGTACACCCACGGCGCTGTTAGGGAGGGAGTTCCAGGATTTTGTCCCTGTGGTGTAGGTACACCCACGGCGCTGTTAGGGAGGGAGTTCCAGGATTTTGTCCCTGTGCGGTGTAGGTACACCCACGGCGCTGTTAGGGAGGGAGTTCCAGGATTTTTTCCGTGTGGTGTAGGTACACCCACAGCGCTGTTAGGGAGGGAGTTCCAGGATTTTGTCCCCATGTGGTGTATGTACACCCACAGCGCTGTTAGGGAGGGAGTTCCAGGATTTTGTCCGTGTGGTGTAGGTACACCCACGGCGCTGTTAGGGAGGGAGTTCCAGGATTTTGTCCCCGTGTGGTGTAGGTACACCCACGGCGCTGTTAGGGAGCGAGCTCCAGGATTTTGTCCCCGTGTGGTGTAGGTACACCCACAGCGCTGTTAGGGAGGGAGCTCCAGGATTTTGTCCCCGTGTGGTGTAGGTACACCCACAGCGCTGTTAGGGAGGGAGTTCCAGGATTTTGTCCGTGTGGTGTAGGTACACCCACAGCGCTGTTAGGGAGGGAGTTCCAGGATTTTGTCCCGTGTGGTGCAGGTACAGCCACGGTGCTGTTAGGGAGGGAGTTCCAGGATTTTGTCCTGTGTGGTGTAGGTACACCCACGGCGCTGTTAGGGAGGGAGTTCCAGGATTTTGTCCCCGTGTGGTGTAGGTACACCCACGGCGCTGTTAGGGAGGGAGTTCCAGGATTTTGTCCGTGTGGTGTATGTACACCCACAGCGCTGTTAGGGAGGGAGTTCCAGGATTTTGTCCGTGTGGTGTAGGTACACCCACGGCGCTGTTAGGGAGGGAGCTCCAGGATTTTGTCCCGTGTGGTGTAGGTACACCCACGGCGCTGATAGGGAGGGAGTTCCAGGATTTTGTCCTGTGTGGTGTAGGTACACCCACGGCGCTGTTAGGGAGGGAGTTCCAGGATTTTGTCCCTGTGTTGTAGGTACACCCACGGCGCTGTTAGGGAGGGAGTTCCAGGATTTTGTCCCCGTGTGGTGTAGGTACACCCACGGCGCTGTTAGGAAGGGAGTTCCAGGATTTTGTTCCCGTGTGGTGTAGGTACACCCACAGCGCTGTTAGGGAGGGAGTTCCAGGATTTTGTTCCCGTGTGGTGTAGGTACACCCACGGCGCTGTTAGGGAGGGAGATCCAGGATTTTGTTCCCGTGTGGTGTAGGTACACCCACGTCGCTGTTAGGGAGGGAGTTCCAGGATTTTGTCCGTGTGGTGTAGGTACACCCACGGCGCTGTTAGGGAGGGAGTTCCAGGATTTTGTCCCGTGTGGTGTAGGTACACCCACAGTGCTGTTAGGGAGGGAGTTCCAGGATTTTGTCCATGTGGTGTAGGTACACCCACGGCGCTGTTAGGGAGGGAGTTCCAGGATTTTGTCCGTGTGGTGTAGGTACACCCATGGCGCTGTTAGGGAGGGAGTTCCAGGATTTTGTCCCCGTGCGGTGTAGGTACACCCACAGCGCTGTTAGGGAGAGAGTTCCAGGATTTTGTCCATGTGGTGTAGGTACACCCACGGCGCTGTTAGGGAGGGAGTTCCAGGATTTTGTCCGTGTGGTGTAGGTACACCCACAGCGCTGTTAGGGAGAGAGTTCCAGGATTTTGTCCCCGTGTGGTGTAGGTACACCCACGGCGCTGTTAGGGAGGGAGTTCCAGGATTTTGTCCCCCTGTGGTGTAGGTACACCCACGGCGCTGTTAGGAAGGGAGTTCCAGGATTTGGACCCAGCGACAGTGAAGGAACGGCCGATATATTTCCAAGTCGGGATGGTGAGCGGCTCGGAGGGGAACTTCCAGGTGCTGGTGTTCCCCATGTGTCTGCTGCCCTTGTCCTTCTAGATGGTAGAGGAGGTGGGTTTGGGCGGCGCTGTCGAAGGAGCCTTGGTGAGTTGCTGCAGTGCATCTTGTAGATGGTACACACACTGCTGCTACTGTGCGTCGGTGGTGGAGGGAGTGAATGTTTGTGGATGGGGGGCTGATCGAGCGGGGCTGCTTTGTCCTGGATGGTGTCGAGCTTCTTGAGTGTTGAGGGAGCCGCACTCATCCAGGCAAGTGGGGAGTGTCCCATCACACTCCTGACTGGTGCCTTGTAGAAGGTGGACAGGCTTTGGGGAGTCAGGAGGTGAGTTACTCTCCGCAGGATTCCCAGCCTCTGACCTGCTCTTGTAGCCACAGCATTTATATGGCTGGGTCCAGTTCAATTTCTGGTCAATGGTGACCCCCAGGATGTGGATAGTGGGGGATTCAGTGATGGTAATGCCATTGAATGTCAAGGGGCGATGTTTGGATTCTCTCTTGTTGGGAGATGGTCATTGCCTGGCAATTGTGTGGTGTGAATGGTAGTCACCACTTGTCAGCCCAAGCCCGGATGTTAGGTTATTATATTTATATGTTACCAGTCGTTTCTCAATTTCAGGGGACTCCGGTGGTCCGTTTGCAGTCAAGTTCAGAGAGCGATGGATCCAGGTAAACAGGATCATTTACACTCTCACTCACACTCACTCTCACACTCACACTCACACTCTCAAATGCACACACACAATCAAACAAACATACACACTGACACACACTCTCTCTCTCTCTCTCACACACACACACACACACACACACTCTTACACAAACACAAACTCAGACGCACACACACTCTCACTGACTCTCACACTCACAAACACACAAGTACACACACACGCTCACAAACAAACACTCACTCACGCAGACACACACACAGACAGGAACCCACAGGAGTACAGACACACAAACTCTCTAACACACATGCACGCACACACACGCTGGCACTTTCACACTCACACTCTTGCGCACACACACACACACACACACACACTTACAGACACACAAACTCTCACACACTGTCACATCCACACATGCAACTCACAAACACCCAGGTGCACACAGACACACACACACACACACAAATTCACCCATCCTCACCAACATGTGCATGATTTCACACACACAATCTCTCTCAGTTTAATACAGGCAGAATTACACAGGCATATAGACAACTGCAAACACGCACACAAGCGCACACATACACCCACTCTCTCTAACACTCACACACACCCACACCAGCACACACTCACCCATGTGTGCACGCACACACATGCGTGCACACACACGCACACTCACCAGGCAGACACACTCAGACACACAGAAAACCACAGGAACACAGACACACACACATGCAAACACAGTCACAAACAGCCACTCTCAAACCCTCACTCAGAAAAGCACATGCGTTCACACACACACATACGCAATCACACACACACACATGTACACAGGCACCGACACAAACGCATGGGCACTCTCACACACAAACGCACATGCAACACACACACTTACAAACACACACACACACACACACACACACACACACACACACACACACACACACACACACACACACACACAGAAACTCATACAGTCACATATGGGCACGCACACATATACACTCTCACACTCAGACAGGCAGACACAGACACACACACACACAGATGCATACAAACACAATCTCATGAACACACAATCTCACATACACCCACACACACAGAGATAAACAGTGCGAGTGAACGGGAAGGGGTTTGGGTCCATTGAGATTGTGTACAGTGGGAGTGAATAGGAAGGGGTTTGGGTCCATTGGGATTGTGTACAGTGGGAGTGAACGGGAAGGGGTTTGTGTCCATTGGGATTGTGTACAGTGGGAGTGAAGGGGAAGGGGTTTGGGTCCATTGGGATTGTGTACACTGGGAGTGAATAGGAAGGGGTTTGGGTCCATTGGGATTGTGTACAGTGGGAGTGAACGGGAAGGGGTTAGGTTCCATTGGGATTGTGTACAGTGGGAATGAATGGGAAGGGGTTTGGGTCCATTGGGATTGTGTACAGTGGGAGTGAACGGGAAGGGGTTTGGGTCCATTGGGATTGTGTACAGTGGGAGTGAACGGGAAGGGGTTTGTGTCCATTGGGATTGTGTACAGTGGGAGTGAACAGGAAGGGGTTTGGTTCCATTGGGATTGTGTACAATGACAGTGAACGGGAAGGGGTTTGGGGCCATTGGGATTGTGTACAGTGGGAGTGAGCGGGAAGGGGTTTGGGTTCATTGGGATTGTGTACAGTGGGAGTGAACGGGACGTGGTTTGGGTCCATTGGGATTGTGTACAGTGGGAGTGAACGGGAAGGGGTTTGGGTCCATTGGGATTGTGTTCAGTGAGAGTGAACGGGAAGGGGTTTGGGACCATTGGGATTGTGTACAGTGGGAGTGAATGGGAAGGGGTTTGGGTCCATTGGGATTGTGTACAGTGGGAGTGAACGGGAAGGGGTTTGGGTCCATTGGGATTGTGTACAGTGGGAGTGAACGGGAAGGGGTTTGGGTCCATTGGGATTGTGTACAGTGGGAGTGAACAGGAAAGGGTTTGGGTCCATTGGGATTGTGTTCAGTGAGAGTGATTGGGAAGGGTTTTGGGTCCATTGGGATTGTGTACAGTGGGAGTGAATGGGAAGGGGTTTGGGTCCATTGGGATTGTGTACAGTGGGAGTGAATGGGAAGGGGTTTGGGGCCATTGGGATTGTGTACAGTGGGAGTGAGCGGGAAGGGGTTTGGGTTCATTGGGATTGTGTACAGTGGGAGTGAACGGGACGTGGTTTGGGTCCATTGGGATTGTGTACAGTGGGAGTGAACGGGAAGGGGTTTGGGTCCATTGGGATTGTGTTCAGTGAGAGTGAACGGGAAGGGGTTTGGGTCCATTGGGATTGTGTACAGTGGGAGTGAATGGGAAGGGGTTTGGGTCCATTGGGATTGTGTACAGTGGGAGTGAACGGGAAGGGGTTTGGGTCCATTGGGATTGTGTACAGTGGGAGTGAACGGGAAGGGGTTTGGGTCCATTGGGATTGTGTTAAGTGGGAGTGAATGGAAGGGGTTTGGTTCCATTGGGATTGTGTACAGTGGGAGTGAACGGGAAAGGGTTTGGTTCCATTGGGATTGTGTACAGTGGGAGTGAACGGGAAGGGGTTTGGTTCCATTGGGATTGTGTACAGTGGGAGTGAATGGGAAGTGGTTTGGGACAATTGGGATTGTGCACAGTGGGAGTGAGTGGAAAGGGATTTGGGTCCATTTGGATTGTGTACAGTGGGAGTGAATGGGAAGTGGTTTGGGTCCATTGGGATTGTGTACAGTGGGAGTGAGCGGAAAGGGATTTGGGTCCATTGGGATTGTGTACAGTGGGAGTGAGCGGAAAGGGATTTGGGTCCATTTGGATTGTGTACAGTGGGAGTGAACGGGAAGGGGTTTGGGTCCATTGGGATTGTGTACGGTGGGAGTGAACGGGAAGGGGTTTCGGTCCATTGGGATTGTGTACAGTGGGAGTGAACGGGAAGGGGTTTCGGTCCATTGGGATTGTGTACAGTGGGAGTGAACAGGAAGAGTTTTGGGTCCATTGGGATTGTGTACAGTGGGAGTGAACGGGAAGGGGTTTGGGTACATTGGGATTGTGTACAGTGGGGGTGAACGGGAAGGGGTTTGGGTCCATTGGGATTGTGTACAGTGGGAGTGAACGGGAAGGGGTTTGGGTACATTGGGATTGTGCACAGTGGGAGTGAACGGGAAGGGGTTTGGGTACATTGGGATTGTGTACAGTGGGCGTGAATGGGAAGGGGTTTGGGTCCAGTGAGATTGTGTACAGTGGGAGTGAACGGGAAGGGGTTTGGGTCCATTGGGATTGTGTACATTGGGAGTCAACGGGAAGGGGTTTGGGTCCATTGGGATTGTGTACATTGGGAGTCAACTGGAAGGGGTTTGGGTCCTTTGGGATTGCTTACAGTGGGAGTGAACGGGAAGGGGTTTGGGTCCATTGGGATTGTGTACATTGGGAGTGAACGGGAAGGGGTTTGCGTCCATTGGGATTGTGTACATTGGGAGTGAACGGGAAGGGGATGGTGTCCATTGAGATTGTGTACAGTGGGAGTGAACGGGAAGGAGTTTGGATCCATTGGGATTGTGTACCGTAGGAGTGAACAGGAAGGGGTTGGGTCCATTGGGATTGTGTACAGTGGGAGTGAACGGGAAGGGGTTTGGGTCCATTAAGATTGTGTACAGAGGAAGTGAACGGGATGAGTTTTGGGTCCATTGGGATTGTGTACATTGGGAGTGAACGGGAAGGGGTTTGTGTCCATTGGGATTGTGTACATTGGGAGTGAACGGGAAGGGGTTTGTGTCCATTGAGATTGTGTACAGTGGGAGTGAACGGGAAGGGGTTTGGATCCATTGGGATTGTGTACCGTATGAGTGAACAGGAAGGGGTTGGGTCCATTGGGATTGTGTACAGTGGGAATGAACGGGAAGGGGTTTGGGTCCATTAAGATTGTGTACAGAGGAAGTGAACGGGATGAGTTTTGGGTCCATTGGGATTGTGTACATTGGGAGTGAACGGGAAGGGGTTTGTGTCCATTGGGATTGTGTACATTGGGAGTCAACTGGAAGGGGTTTGGGTCCATTGGGATTGTGTACATTGGGAGTCAATGGGAAGGGGTTTGGGTCCATTGGGATTGTGTACAGTGGGAGTGAACGGGAAGGGGTTTGGGTCCATTGGGATTCTGTACACTGGGAGTGAACTGGAAGGTGTTTGTGTCCATTGGGATTGTGTACAGTGGGAGTCAACGGGAAGGGGTCTGGTTCCATTGGGATTGTGTATAGTGGGAGTGAATGGGAAGGGGTTTGGGTCCATTGGGATTGTGTACAGTGGGAGTGAACAGGAAGGTTTTTGTGTCCATTGGGATTGTGTACAGTGGGAGTGAACGGGAAGGGGTTAGGGGCAATTCGGATTGTGTACAGTGGGAGTGAACGTGAAGGGGTTTGGGTCCATTAAGATTGTGTACAGAGGAAGTGAACGGGATGAGTTTTGGGTCCATTGGGATTGTGTACATTGGGAGTGAACGGGAAGGGGTTTGTGTCCATTGGGATTGTGTACATTGGGAGTGAACGGGAAGGGGTTTGTGTCCATTGAGATTGTGTACAGTGGGAGTGAACGGGAAGGGGTTTGGATCCATTGGGATTGTGTACCGTATGAGTGAACAGGAAGGGGTTGGGTCCATTGGGATTGTGTACAGTGGGAATGAACGGGAAGGGGTTTGGGTCCATTAAGATTGTGTACAGAGGAAGTGAACGGGATGAGTTTTGGGTCCATTGGGATTGTGTACATTGGGAGTGAACGGGAAGGGGTTTGTGTCCATTGGGATTGTGTACATTGGGAGTCAACTGGAAGGGGTTTGGGTCCATTGGGATTGTGTACATTGGGAGTCAATGGGAAGGGGTTTGGGTCCATTGGGATTGTGTACAGTGGGAGTGAACGGGAAGGGGTTTGGGTCCATTGGGATTCTGTACACTGGGAGTGAACTGGAAGGTGTTTGTGTCCATTGGGATTGTGTACAGTGGGAGTCAACGGGAAGGGGTCTGGTTCCATTGGGATTGTGTATAGTGGGAGTGAATGGGAAGGGGTTTGGGTCCATTGGGATTGTGTACAGTGGGAGTGAACAGGAAGGTTTTTGTGTCCATTGGGATTGTGTACAGTGGGAGTGAACGGGAAGGGGTTAGGGGCAATTCGGATTGTGTACAGTGGGAGTGAACGTGAAGGGGTTTGGGTCCATTAAGATTGTGTACAGAGGAAGTGAACGGGATGAGTTTTGGGTCCATTGGGATTGTGTACATTGGGAGTGAACGGGAAGGGGTTTGTGTCCATTGGGATTGTGTACATTGGGAGTGAACGGGAAGGGGTTTGTGTCCATTGAGATTGTGTACAGTGGGAGTGAACGGGAAGGGGTTTGGATCCATTGGGATTGTGTACCGTATGAGTGAACAGGAAGGGGTTGGGTCCATTGGGATTGTGTACAGTGGGAATGAACGGGAAGGGGTTTGGGTCCATTAAGATTGTGTACAGAGGAAGTGAACGGGATGAGTTTTGGGTCCATTGGGATTGTGTACATTGGGAGTGAACGGGAAGGGGTTTGTGTCCATTGGGATTGTGTACATTGGGAGTCAACTGGAAGGGGTTTGGGTCCATTGGGATTGTGTACATTGGGAGTCAATGGGAAGGGGTTTGGGTCCATTGGGATTGTGTACAGTGGGAGTGAACGGGAAGGGGTTTGGGTCCATTGGGATTCTGTACACTGGGAGTGAACTGGAAGGTGTTTGTGTCCATTGGGATTGTGTACAGTGGGAGTCAACGGGAAGGGGTCTGGTTCCATTGGGATTGTGTATAGTGGGAGTGAATGGGAAGGGGTTTGGGTCCATTGGGATTGTGTACAGTGGGAGTGAACAGGAAGGTTTTTGTGTCCATTGGGATTGTGTACAGTGGGAGTGAACGGGAAGGGGTTAGGGGCAATTCGGATTGTGTACAGTGGGAGTGAACGTGAAGGGGTTTGGGTCCATTGGGATTGTGTACATTGGGAGTGAACGGGAAGGGGTTTGTGTCCATTGGGATTGTGTACATTGGGAGTGAACGGGAAGGGGATGGTGTCCATTGAGATTGTGTACAGTGGGAGTGAATTGGAAGTTCGCTGGGTCCATTGGGATTGTGTACAGTGGGAGTGAATTGGAAGGTCGCTGGGTCCATTGGGATTGTGTACAGTGGGAGTGAACGGGAAGGGGTTTGGGTCCTTTGGGATTGTGTACAGTGGGAGTGAATGGGAAGGTGTTTGGGTGCATTGGGATTGTGTACAGTGGGAGTGAACAGGAAGGTTTTTGTGTCCATTGGGATTGTGTACAGTGGGAGTGAACGGGAAGGGGTTAGGGACAATTCGGATTGTGTACAGTGGGAGTGAACGGGAAGGGGATTGGGTCCATTGGGATTGTGTACATTGGGAGTGAACGGGAAGGGGTTTGTGTCCATTGGGATTGAGTACATTGGGAGTGAACGGGAAGGGGATGGTGTCCATTGAGATTGTGTACAGTGGGAGTGAATTGGAAGTTCGCTGGGTCCATTGGGATTGTGTACAGTGGGAGTGAATTGGAAGGTCGCTGGGTCCATTGGGATAGTGTACAGTGGGAGTGAACGGGAAGGGGTTTGGGTCCTTTGGGATTGTGTACAGTGGGAGTGAACAGGAAGGGGTTTGGTTCCATTGGGATTGTGTACAGTGGGAGTGAACGGGAAGGGGTTTGGGTACATTGGGATTGTGTACAGTGGGAGGGAACGGGAAGTGGTTTGGGTCCATTGGGATTGTGTACAGTGGGAGTGAACGGTAAGAGGTTTGGGTCCATTGGGATTGTGTACAGTGGGAGTGAACGGGAAGGGTTGGGCCCATTGGGATTTTGTTCAGTGGGAGTGAATTGGAAGGTCGCTGGGTCCATTGGGATTGTGTACAGTGGGAGTGAATTGAAAGGTCGCTCGGCCCATTGGGATTGTGTACAGTGGGAGTGAATTGGAAGGTCTCTGGGTCCATTGGGATTGTGTACAGTGGGTGTGAACGGGAAGGGGTTTGGGTCCATTGGGATTGTGTACAGTGGGAGTGAACGGGAAGGGGTTTGGTTCCATTGGGATTGTGTGCAGTCGGTGTGAACGGGAAGGGGTTTGGGTACATTGGGATTGTGTACAGTGGGAGGGAACGGGAAGGGGTTTGGTTCCATTGGGATTGTGTACAGTGGGAGTGAACGGGAAAGGGTTTGGGTCCATTGGGATTGTGTACAGTGGGAGTGAACGGTAAGAGGTTTGGGTCCATTGGGATTGTTTACAGTGGGAGTGAACGGGAAGGGTTCGGCCCATTGGGATTGTGTACTGTGGGAATGAATTGGAAGGTCGTTGGGTCCATTGGTATTGCCTACATTGGGAGTGAACGTAATGGGATTTGGGTCCAATGGGATTGTTTACAGTGGGAGTGAACGGTAAGTGGTTTGGGTCCATTGGGTTTGTGTACAGTGAGAGTGAACAGGAAGGGTTTTGGGGCCATTGGGATTGTGTACAGTGGGAGTGAATGGGAAATGGTTTGGGGCCATTGGCATTGTGTACAGTGGGAGTGAACGGGAAGGGGTTTGGGTCCATTGGGATTGTGTACAGTGGGAGTGAACGGGAAGGGGTTTGGGTCCATTGGGATTGTGTACAGTGGGAGTGAACGAGAAGGGGTTTGTGTCCTTTGGGATTATGTGCAGTGGGAGTGAAAGAGAAGGGGTTTGTGTCCTTTGGGATTATGTGCAGTGGGAGTGAAAGAGAAGGGGTTGGGGTCCAGTGGGATTGTATACTCTGCGAGTGAACAGGAAGGGCTTTTCTTTCATTGGGATTTTGTACATTGGGATTTTGTGTCCATTGGGATTAAGTACAGTGGGAGTGAACGGGAAGGGGTTTGGGTCCATTGGGATTGTGTACAGTGGGAGTGAACGGGAAGGGGTTTGGGTCCATTGGGATTGTGTACACTGGGCGTGAATGGAAAGGGGTTTGGTTTCATTGGGATTGTGTACAGTGGGTGTGAACTGGAAGGGGTTTGTGTCCATTGGGATTAAGTACAGTGGGAGTGAAAGGGAAGGGGTTTGGGTCCATTGGGATTGTGTACAGTGGGAGTGAATGGGAAGGGGTTTGGGTCCATTGGGATTGTGTACAGTGGGAGTGAATGGGAAGGTGTTTGGGTCCATTGGGATTGTGTACAGTGGGTGTGAACGGGAAGGGCTTTGGGTCCATTGGGATTGTGTACAGTGGGAGTGAATGGGAAGGGGTTTGGGTCCATTGGGATTGTGTACAGTAGGAGTGAACAGGAAAATGTTTGGGTCCATTGGGATTGTGTACAGTGGGAGTGAATGGGAAGGGGTTTAGGTCCATTGGGATTGTGTACAGTGGGAGTGAATGGGAAGGGGTTTAGGTCCATTGGGATTGTGTACAGTGGGAGTGAACGAGAAGGGGTTTGGGTCCATTGGGATTGTGTACAGTGGGAGTGAACGGGAAGGGGTTTGGGTCCATTGGGATTGTGTACAGTGGAAGTGAACGGGAACGGGTTTGTGTCCATTGGTATTGTGTACCGTAGGAGTGAACAGGAAGGTGTTTGGGTCCATTGGGATTGTGGACAGTGGGAGTGAACGGGAAGGGGTTTGGGTCCATTGGGATTGTGTACAGTGGGAGTGAACGGGAACGGGTTTGGGTCCATTGGGATTGTGTACAGTGGGAGTGAACGAGAAGAGGTTTGTGTCCATTGGGATTGTGTACAGTAGGAGTGAACGGGAAGGGTTTGGGTCCATTGGGATTGTGTACTTTGGGAGTGAACGGGAACGGGTTTGTGTCCATTGGTATTGTGTACCGTAGGAGTGAACAGGAAGGGGTTTGGGTCCATTGGGATTGTGTACAGTGGGAGTGAACGGGAAGGGGTTTGGGTCCATTGGGATTGTGGACAGTGGGAGTGAACGGGAACGGGTTTGGGTCCATTGGGATTGTGTACAGTGCGAGTGAACGGGAAGAGGTTTGGGTCCATTGGGATTGTGTGCAGTGGGAGTGAACGGGAAGGGTTTTGGGTCCATTGGGACTGTGTACAGTGGGAGTGAGCGGGAAGGGGTTTGGGTCCATTGGGATTGTGTACAGTGGGAGTGAACGGGAATGGGTTTGGATCCATTGGGATTGTGTACAGTGGGAGTGAACGGGAAGGGGTTTGGGTCCATTGGGATTGTGTACAGTGGGAGTGAACGAGAAGAGGTTTGTGTCCATTGGGATTGTGTACAGTAGGAGTGAACAGGAAAATGTTTGGGTCCATTGGGATTGTGTACAGTAGGAGTGAACAGGAAAATGTTTGGGTCCATTGGGATTGTGTACAGTGGGAGTGAACGGGAAGGGGTTTGGGTCCATTGGGATTGTGTACTTTGGGAGTGAACGGGAACGGGTTTGTGTCCATTGGTATTGTGTACGGTGGGAGTGAATGGGAAGGGGTTTGGGTCCATTGGTATTGTGTACCGTAGGAGTGAACAGGAAGGGGTTTGGGTTCATTGGGATTGTGTACAGTGGGAGTGAACGGGAAGGTGTTTGGGTCCATTGGGATTGTGGACAGTGGGAGTGAACGGGAAGGGGTTTGGGTCCATTGGGATTGTGTACAGTGCGAGTGAACGGGAAGGGGTTTGGGTCCATTGGGATTGTGTACAGTGGGAGTGAACGGGAAGGGGTTTGGGTCCATTGGGATTGTGTACGGTGGGAGTGAACGGGAAGGGGTTTGTGTCCATTGGGATTGTGTACAGTGGGAGTGAACGGGAAGGGGTTTGGGTCCATTGGGATTGTGTACAGTGGGAGTGAACGGGAAGAGGTTTGGGTCCATTGGGATTGTGTACAGAGGGAGTGAACGGGAAGGGGTTTGGGTCCATTGGGACTGTGTACAGTGGGAGTGAACGGGAAGGGGTTTGGGTACATTGGGATTGTGTACAGTGGGAATGAATTGGAAGGGGCTTGGGTCCATTGGGATTGTTTACAGTGGGAGTGAACAGGAATGGATTTGTGGTCATTGGGAATGTGTACAGTGGGAGTGAACGGGAAGGTGTTTGGGTCCATTGGGATTGTGTACAGTGGGAGTGAACGGGAAGGGGTTTGGGTCCATTGGGATTGTGTACAGTGGGAGTGAATGGGAAGGGGTTTGGGTCCATTGGGATTGTGTACAGTGGGAGTGAACGGGAAGGGGTTTGGGTCCATTGGGATTGTGTACATTGGGAGTGAACGGGAAGGGGATGGTGTCCATTGAGATTGTGTACAGTGGGAGTGAACGGGAAGGAGTTTGGATCCATTGGGATTGTGTACCGTAGGAGTGAACAGGAAGGGGTTGGGTCCATTGGGATTGTGTACAGTGGGAGTGAACGGGAAGGGGTTTGGGTCCATTAAGATTGTGTACAGAGGAAGTGAACGGGATGAGTTTTGGGTCCATTGGGATTGTGTACATTGGGAGTGAACGGGAAGGGGTTTGTGTCCATTGGGATTGTGTACATTGGGAGTGAACGGGAAGGGGTTTGTGTCCATTAAGATTGTGTACAGTGGGAGTGAACGGGAAGGGGTTTGGATCCATTGGGATTGTGTACCGTAGGAGTGAACAGGAAGGGGTTGGGTCCATTGGGATTGTGTACAGTGGGAATGAACGGGAAGGGGTTTGTGTCCATTGAGATTGTGTACAGAGGAAGTGAACGGAATGAGTTTTGGGTCCGTTGGGATTGTGTACATTGGGAGTCAATGGGAAGGGGTTTGGGTCCATTGGGATTGTGTACATTGGGAGTCAATGGGAAGGGGTTTGGGTCCTTTGGGATTCTGTACACTGGGAGTGAACTGGAAGGTGTTTGTGTCCATTGGGATTGTGTACAGTGGGAGTGAACGGGAAGGGGTCTGGTTCCATTGGGATTGTGTATAGTGGGAGTGAATGGGAAGGGGTTTGGGTCCATTGGGATTGTGTACAGTGGCAGTGAATGGGAAGGGGTTTGGGTGCATTGGGATTGTGTACAGTGGGAGTGAACAGGAAGGTTTTTGTGTCCATTGGGATTGTGTACAGTGGGAGTGAACGGGAAGGGGTTAGGGGCAATTCGGATTGTGTACAGTGGGAGTGAACGGGAAGGGGTTTGGGTCCATTGGGATTGTGTACATTGGGAGTGAACGGGAAGGGGTTTGTGTCCATTGGGATTGTGTACATTGGGAGTGAACGGGAAGGGGATGGTGTCCATTGAGATTGTGTACAGTGGGAGTGAATTGGAAGTTCGCTGGGTCCATTGGGATTGTGTACAGTGGGAGTGAATTGGAAGGTCGCTGGGTCCATTGGGATTGTGTACAGTGGGAGTGAACGGGAAGGGGTTTGGGTCCTTTGGGATTGTGTACAGTGGGAGTGAACGGGAAGGGGTTTGGTTCCATTGGGATTGTGTACAGTGGGAGTGAACGGGAAGGGGTTTGGGTACATTGGGATTGTGTACAGTGGGAGGGAACGGGAAGGGGTTTGGGTCCATTGGGATTGTGTACAGTGGGAGTGAACGGTAAGAGGTTTGGGTCCATTGGGATTGTGTACAGTGGGAGTGAACGGGAAGGGTTGGTCCCATTGGGATTGTGTACAGTGGGAGTGAATTGGAAGGTCGCTGGGTCCATTGGGATTGTGTACAGTGGGAGTGAACTGAAAGGTCGCTCGGCCCATTGGGATTGTGTACAGTGGGAGTGAACGGGAAGGGGTTTGGGTCCTTTGGGATTGTGTATAGTGGGAGTGAACGGGAAGGGGTTTGGTTCCATTGGTATTGTGTACAGTGGGAGTGAATGGGAAGGGGTTTGGGTACATTGGGATTGTGTACAGTGGGAGGGAACGGGAAGGGGTTTGGGTCCATTGGGATTGTGTACAGTGGGACTGAACGGTAAGAGGTTTGGGTCCATTGGGATTGTGTACAGTGGGAGTGAACGGGAAGGGTTGGGCCCATTGGGATTGTGTACAGTGGGAGTGAATTGGAAGGTCGCTGGATCCATTGGGATTGTTTACAGTGGGAGTGAATTGAAAGGTCGCTCGGCCCATTGGGATTGTGTACAGTGGGAGTGAATTGGAAGGTCGCTGGGTCCATTGGGATTGTGTACAGTGGGAGTGAACGGGAAGGGGTTTGGGTCCATTGGGATTGTGTACAGTGGGAGTGAACGGGAAGGGGTTTGGTTCCATTGGGATTGTGTGCAGTCGGTGTGAACGGGAAGGGGTTTGGGTACATTGGGATTGTGTACAGTGGGAGGGAACGGGAAGGGTTTTGGTTCCATTGGGATTGTGTACAGTGGGAGTGAACGGGAAAGGGTTTGGGTCCATTGGGATTGTGTACAGTGGGAGTGAACGGTAAGAGGTTTGGGTCCATTGGGATTGTTTACAGTGGGAGTGAACGGGAAGGGTTCGGCCCATTTGGATTGTGTACTGTGGGAATGAATTGGAAGGTCGTTGGGTCCATTGGTATTGTCTACATTGGGAGTGAACGTAATGGGTTTTGGGTCCAATGGGATTGTTTACAGTGGGAGTGAACGGTAAGTGGTTTGGGTCCATTGGGTTTGTGTACAGTGAGAGTGAACGGGAAGGGGTTTGGGATTGGGATTGTGTACAGTGGGAGTGAATGGGAAATGGTTTGGGGCCATTGGGATTGTGTACAGTGGGAGTGAACGGGAAGGGGTTTGGGTCCATTGGGATTGTGTACAGTGGGAGTGAACGGGAAGGGGTTTGGGTCCATTGGGATTGTGTACAGTGGGAGTGAACGAGAAGGGGTTTGTGTCCTTTGGGATTGTGTACAGTGGGAGTGAACGGGAAGGGGTTTGGGTCCATTGGGATTGTATACTCTGCGAGTGAACAGGAAGGGCTTTTCTTTCATTGGGATTTTGTACATTGGGATTTTGTGTCCATTGGGATTAAGTACAGTGGGCGTGAATGGGAACGGGTTTGGTTTCATTGGGATTGTGTACAGTGGGAGTGAACGGGAAGGGGTTTGGGTCCATTGGGATTGTGTACAGTGGGAGTGAATGGGAACGGGTTTGGTTTCATTGGGATTGTGTACAGTGGGAGTGAACGGGAAGGGGTTTGGGTCCATTGGGATTGTGTACACTGGGCGTGAATGGAAAGGGGTTTGGTTTCATTGGGATTGTGTACAGTGGGTGTGAACTGGAAGGGGTTTGTGTCCATTGGGATTAAGTACAGTGGGAGTGAAAGGGAAGGGGTTTGGGTCCATTGGGATTAAGTACAGTGGGCGTGAATGGGAAGGGGTTTGGATTCATTGGGATTGTGTACAGTGGGAGTAAATGGGAAGGGGTTTGGGTCCATTGGGATTGTGTACAGTGGGTGTGAACGGGAAGGGGTTTGGGTCCATTGGGATTGTGTACAGTGGGAGTGAACGAGAAGAGGTTTGTGTCCATTGGGATTGTGTACAGTAGGAGTGAACAGGAAAATGTTTGGGTCCATTGGGATTGTGTACAGTGGGAGTGAACGGGAAGGGGTTTGGGTCCATTGGGATTGTGTACAGTGGGAGTGAACGGGAAGGGGTTTGGGTCCATTGGGATTGTGTACAGTGGGAGTGAATGGGAAGGGGTTTGGGTCCATTGGGATTGTGTACAGTGGGAGTGAACGGGAAGGGGTTTGGGTCCATTGGGATTGTTTACAGTGGGAGTGAACAGGAATGGATTTGTGGTCATTGGGATTGTGTACAGTGGGAGTGAATGGGAAGGGGTTTGGGTCCATTGGGATTGTGTAAAGTGCGAGTGAGCGGGAAGGGGTTTGGGTCCATTGGGAATGTGTACAGTGGGAGTGAACGGGAAGGGGTTTGGGTCCATTGGGAATGTGTACAGTGGGAGTGAACGGGAAGGGGTTTGGGTCCATTGGGAATGTGTACAGTGGGAGTGAACGAGAATGGGTTTCGGTCCATTGGGATTGTGTACAGTGTGAGTGAACGGGAAGTGGTTTGGGTCCATTGGTATTGTGTACCGTGGGAGTGAACGGGAAGGGTTTTGGGTCCATTGGGATTGTGTACAGTGGGAGTGAATGGGAAGTGGTATGGATCCATTGTGATTGTGTACAGTGGGAGTGAACGCGAAGGGTTTTGTGTCCTTTGGGATTGTGTACAGTGGGAGAGATCGGGAAGGTGTTTGCGTCCGTTGGGATTGTGTACAGTGGGAGTGAACGGGAATAGTTTTGGGTACATTGGGATTCTGTACAGTGGGAGTGAACGGGAAGGGGTTTGGGTCCATTGGGATTGTTTACAGTGGGTTTGAACGTGAAGCGGTTTGGTTCCATTGGGATTGTGAACAGTGGGAGTGAACGGGAAGGGGTTTGGGTCCATTGAGATTGTGTACAGTGGGACTGAACGGGAAGGGGTCTGGATTTGGGATTGTGTACAGTGGGAGTGAACGGGAAAGGGTTTTTGTCCATTGGAATTGTTTACAGTGGGAGATAACTGGAAGAGGTTTGGGTCCATTGGGATTGTGTACAGTGGGAGTGAACAGGAAGGGGTTTGGCATTGGGGTTGTGTACAGTGTGGATGAACGGAAAGGGGTTTGTGTCCATTGGGATTGTGTACAGTGGGAGATAACGGGAAGGTGTTTGAATCAATTTGGATTGTGTACAGTGGGAGTGAACGGGAATTGGTTTGTTTCCATTGGGATTGTGTACAGTGGGAGTGAACGGGAAGGGGTTTGGGTCCATTGGGATTGTTTACAGTGGGAGTGAACAGGAATGGATTTGTGGTCATTGGGATTGTGTACAGTGGGAGTGAATGGGAAGGGTTTTGGGTCCATTGGGATTGTGTACAGTGGGAGTGAACAGGAAGGGTTTTGGGTCCATTGGGATTGTGTACAGTGGGAGTGAACGGGAAGGGTTTTGGGTCCATTTGGACTGTGTAAAGTGCGAGTGAGCGGGAAGGGGTTTGGGTCCATTGGGAATGTGTACAGTGGGAGTGAACGGGAAGGGGTTTGGGTCCATTGGGAATGTGTACAGTGGGAGTGAATGGGAAGGGGTTTGGGTCCATTGGGAATGTGTACAGTGGGAGTGAACGGGAAGGGGTTTGGGTCCATTGGGATTGTGTACAGTGGGAGTGAACGAGAATGGGTTTCGGTCCATTGGGATTGTGTACAGTGGGAGTGAACGGGAAGTGGTTTGGGTCCATTGGGATTGTGTACCGTGGGAGTGAACGGGAAGGGTTTTGGGTCCATTGGGATTGTGTACATTTTGGGTGAACGGGAATGGGTTTGGGTCCCTTGGGATTGTGTACAGTGGGAGTGAACGCGAAGGGTTTTGTGTCCTTTGGGATTGTGTACAGTGGGAGAGATCGGGAAGGTGTTTGCGTCCGTTGGGATTGTGTACAGTGGGAGTGAACGGGAATAGTTTTGGGTACATTGGGATTGTGTACAGTGGGAGTGAACAAGAAGGGGTTTGGGTCCATTGGGATTGTGTACAGTGGGAGTGAACGGGAAGGGGTTTGGGTCCATTGGGATTGTTTACAGTGGGTTTGAACGTGAAGCGGTTTGGTTCCATTGGGATTGTGAACAGTGGGAGTGAACGGGAATGGGTCTGGGTCCATTGAGATTGTGTACAGTGGGACTGAACGGGAAGAGGTCTGGATTTGGGATTGTGTACAGTGGGAGTGAACGGGAAAGGGTTTTTGTCCATTGGAATTGTTTACAGTGGGAGATAACTGGAAGAGGTTTGGGTCCATTGGGATTGTGTACAGTGGGAGTGAACAGGAAGGGGTTTGGCATTGGGGTTGTGTACAGTGTGAGTGAACGGAAAGGGGTTTGTGTCCATTGGGATTGTGTACAGTGGGAGATAACGGGAAGGTGTTTGAATCAATTTGGATTGTGTACAGTGGGAGTGAACGGGAATTGGTTTGTTTCCATTGGGATTGTGTACAGTGGGAGTGAACGGGAAGGGGTTTGGGTCCATTGGGATTGTTTACAGTGGGAGTGAACAGGAATGGATTTGTGGTCATCGGGATTGTGTACAGTGGGAGTGAATGGGAAGGGTTTTGGGTCCATTGGGATTGTGTACAGTGGGAGTGAACAGGAAGGGTTTTGGGTCCATTGGGATTGTGTACAGTGGGAGTGAACGGGAAGGGTTTTGGGTCCATTTGGACTGTGTAAAGTGCGAGTGAGCGGGAAGGGGTTTGGGTCCATTGGGAATGTGTACAGTGGGAGTGAACGGGAAGGGGTTTGGGTCCATTGGGAATGTGTACAGTGGGTGTGAATGGGAAGGGGTTTGGGTCCATTGGGAATGTGTACAGTGGGAGTGAACGGGAAGGGGTTTGGGTCCATTGGGATTGTGTACAGTGGGAGTGAACGAGAATGGGTTTCGGTCCATTGGGATTGTGTACAGTGGGAGTGAACGGGAAGTGGTTTGGGTCCATTGGGATTGTGTACCGTGGGAGTGAACGGGAAGGGTTTTGGGTCCATTGGGATTGTGTACATTTTGGGTGAACGGGAATGGGTTTGGGTCCCTTGGGATTGTGTACAGTGGGAGTGAACGGGAAGGGTTTTGTGTCCTTTGGGATTGTGTACAGTGGGAGAGATCGGGAAGGTGTTTGTGTCAGTTGGGATTGTGTACAGTGGGAGTGAACGGGAATAGTTTTGGGTACATTGGGATTGTGTACAGTGGGAGTGAACATGAAGGGGTTTGGGTCCATTGGGAATGTGTACAGTGGGAGTGAATGGGAAGGGGTTTGGGTACATTGGGATTGTGTACAGTGGGAGTGAACGTGAAGCGGTTTGGTTCCATGGGGATTGTGTACAGTGGGAGTGAACGGGAAGGGGTTTGGGACCATTGGGATTGTGTACAGTGAGATTGAACCTGAAGGGGTTTGGGTCCATTGGGATTGTGCAGAGTGGGAGTGAATTGGAAGGGGTTTGGTTCGATTGGGATTGTGTACAGTGGTATTGAACGGGAAGGGGTTTGGGTCCATGGGGATGGTGTACAGTGGGAGTGAACGGGAGGGGGTTTGTGTCCATTTGGTTTGTGTACAGTGGATCTGAATGGGAAGGGGTTTGGGATTGGGATTTTTTACAGTGGGAGTGAGTGGGAAGGTGTTTTTGTCCATTGGGATTGTGTACAGTGGGAGTGAATGGGAAGGGGTTTGGATCCATTGGGATTGTGTACAGTGGCAGTGAACGGGAAGGGGTTTGGCTCCATTGGGATTGTGTACAGTGGGAGTGAACAGGAAGGGTTTTGTGTCCATTGGGATTGTGTACAGTGGGAGTGAGCGGGAAGTGGTTTGGGTTTATTGGGATTGTGTACAGTGGGAGTGAGCGGGAAGGGGTTTGGGTCCATTGGGATTGTGTACAGTGGGAGTGAATGGGAAGGGGTTTGGGTCCATTGGGATTGTGTACAGTGGGAGTGAACGGGAAGGGGTTTGGGTCCATTGGGATTGTGTAGAGTGGGAGTGAACGGGAAGGGGTTTGTGTCCATTGAGATTGTGTACAGTGGGAGTGAACGGGAAGGGGTTTGGGTCCATTGGGATTGTGTACAGTGGGAGTGAATGGGAAGGGGTTTGGGTACATTGGGATTGTTTACAGTGGGAGTGAACGGGAAGGGGTTTGGTTCCATGGTGATTGTGTACGTTGGGAGTGAACGGGAAGTGGTTTTGGATCGGGATTCTGTACAGTGGGCGTGACTGGGAAGGTGTTTGGTTCCATTGGGATTGTGTACAGTGGGAGTGAACTGGAAGGGGTTTGGGTCCATTGGGATTGTGTACAGTGGGTGTGAATGGGATGGTGTTTGGGACCATTGGGATTGTGTACAGTGAGATTGAACCTTAAGGGGTTTGTGTCCATTGGGATTGTGCAGAGTGGGAGTGAATGGGAAGGGGTTTGGGTCCATTGGGATTGTGTACAGTGGGAGTGAATGGGAAGGGGTTTGGGTCCATTGGGATTGTGTACAGTGGGAGTGAACGGGAAGGGGTTTGGTTCGATAGGGATTGTGTACAGTGGCAGTGAACGGGAAGGGGTTTGGGTCCATTGGGATTGTGTACAGTGGGAGTGAACAGGAAGGGGTTTGTGTCCATTGGGAGTGTGTACAGTGGGAGTGAACAGGAAGGGGTTTGGGTCCATTGGGATTGTGTACAGTGGGAGTGAACAGGAAGGGGTTTGGGTCCATTGGGATTGTGTACAGTGGGAGTGAACGGGAAGGGGTTTGGGTCTATTGGGATTGTATACGGTGGGAGTGAGCGGGAAGGTGTTTGGGTCCATTGGGATTGTGTACAGTGGGAGTGAATGGGAAGCGGTTTGGGTCCATTGGGATTGTGTACAGTGTGAGTGAATGGGAAGGGGTTTGGGTCCATTGGGATTGTGTACAGTGGGAGTGAACAGGAAGGGGTTTGGGTCCATTGGGATTGTGTACAGTGGGAGTGAACAGGAAGGGGTTTGGGTCCATTGGGATTGTGTACAGTGGGAGTGAACGGGAAGGGATTTGTGGTCATTGGGATTGTGTACAGTGGGAGTGAATGGGAAGGGGTTTGGGTCCATTGGGACTGTGTACAGTGGGAGTGAGCGGGAAGGGGTTTGGGTCCATTGGGACTGTGTACAGTGGGAGTGAGCGGGAAGGGGTTTGGGTCCATTGGGATTGTGTTCAGTGGGAGTGAACGAGAACGGGTTTGGGTCCATTGGGATTGTGTACAGTGGGAGTGAACGGGAACGGGTTTTCGTCCATTGTGATTGTGTAGAGTGGGAGTGAACGGGAAGGGGTTGGGGTCCATTGGGATTGTGTACAGTGGGAGTGAATGGGAAGGGGTTTGGGTCCATTGGGATTGTGTACAGTGGGAGTGAATGGGAAGGGGTATGGATCCATTGTGATTGTGTACAGTGGGAGTGAACGGGAAGGGTTTTGTGTCCTTTGGGATTGTGTACAGTGGGAGAGAACGGGAAGGTGTTTGCGTCCGTTGGGATTGTGTACAGTGGGAGTGAACGGGAATAGTTTTGGGTACATTGGGATTGTGTACAGTGGTAGTGAATGGGAAGGGATTTGGGTCCATTGGGATTGTGTACAGTGGGAGTGAACGGGAAGGGGTTTGGGTCCATTGGGATTGTGTACAGTGGTAGCGAACGGGAAGGGGTTTGTGTCCATTGGGATTGTGTACAGTGGGAGTGAACGGGAAGGGCTTTGGGATTGTGTACAGTGGGAGTGAACAGGAAAAGGTTTGGGTCCATTGGGATTGTGTACAGTGGGAGTGAACGGGAAGGGCTTTGCTTTCAGTGGATTGTGTACAGTGGGAGTGAACGGGAAGGTGTTTGGATCCATTGGATTGTGTACAGTGGGAGCGAACGGGAAGGGGTTTGAGTCCATTGGGAATGTGTACAGGGGGAGTGAATGGGAAGGGGTTTGGGTCCATTGGGATTGTGTACAGTGGGAGCGAACGGGAAGGGGTTTGAGTCCATTGGGAATGTGTACAGGGGGAGTGAATGGGAAGGGGTTTGGGTCCATTGGGATTGTGTACAGTGGGAGCGAACGGGAAGGGGTTTGGGTCCATTGGGATTGTGTACAGTGGTAGCGAACGGGAAGGGGTTTGAGTCCATTGGGAATGTGTACAGGGGGAGTGAATGGGAAGGGGTTTGGGTCCATTGGGATTGTGTACAGTGGGAGCGAACGGGAAGGGGTTTGGGTCCATTGGGATTGTGTACAGTGGGAGTGAATGGGAAGGGGTTTGGGCCCATTGGGATTGTGTACAGTGGGAGTGAATGGGAAGGGGTTTGGGTCCATTGGGATTGTGTACAGTGGGAGTGAACGGGAAGGGGTTTGGGTTTGGGGTTCTGTACAGTGTGAGTGAACGGGAAGGGTTATTTGTCCATTGTGATTGTGTAGAGTGGGAGATAACTGGAAGGGGTTTGGGTCCATTGGGATTGTGTACAGTGGGAGTGAACGGGAAGGGGTTTGGGTCCATTGGGATTGTCTACAGTGGGGGTGAGCAGGAAGTGTTTTGGGTCCATTGGGATTGTGTACAGTGGGAGTGAATGGGAAGGGTTTTGGTTCCATTGGGATTGTGTACAGTGGGAGTGAACAGGAAAAGTTTTGGGTCCTTTGGGATTGTGTACTCTGGGAGTGAACGGGATTGGGTTTGGGCCCATTGGGATTGTGTACAGTGGTAGTGAACGGGAAGGGGCTTGGGTCCATTGGGATTGTGTACAGTGGGAGTGAACGGGAAGGGGTTTGGCTCCATTGGGATTGTGTACAGTGGGAGATAACGGGAAGGTGTTTGGATCCATTTGGATTGTGTACAGTGGGAGTGAACGGGATGGGGTTTGTTTCCATTGGGATTGTGTACAGTGGGCGTGAACGGGAAGGTATTTGGATCCATTGGGAATGTGTACGGTGGGAGTGAACGGGTAGGGGTTTGTGTCCATTGGGATTGTGTACAGTGGGAGTGAATGGGAAGGGGTTTGGGTCCATTGGGATTGTGTACAGTGGGAGTGAACGGGAAGGGATTTGTGGTATTTGTGATTCTGTACAGTGGGAGTGAACGGGAAGGGGTTTGGGTCCATTGGGATTGTGTACAGTGGGAGTGAACGGGAAGGGGTTTGGGTCCATTGGGATTGTGGACAGTGGGAGTGAACGGGAAGGGGTTTGGGTCCATTGGGATTGTGTACAGTGGGAGAGAACTGGAAGAGGTTTGGGTCCATTGGGATTGTGTACAGTGGGAGTGAACGGGAAGGGGTTTGTGTCCATTGGGACTGTGTACAGTGGGAGTGAGCGGGAAGGGGTTTGGGTCCATTGGGACTGTGTACAGTGGGAGTGAGCGGGAAGGGGTTTGGGTCCATTGGGATTGTGTATAGTGGGAGTGAACAGGAAGTGTTTTGGGTCCATTGGGCTTGTGTACAGTGGGAGTGAATGGGAAGGGGTTTGGGTCCATTGGGCTTGTGTACAGTGGGAGTGAATGGGAAGGGGTTTGGGTCCATTGGGATTCTGTACAGTGAGATTGAAACTGAAGGGGTTTGGGTCCATTGGGATTGTGTACAGTGGGAGTGAATTGGAAGGGGTTTGGTTCAATTGGGATTGTGTACAGTGGTAGTGAACGGGAAGGGGTTTGGATCCATGGGGATGGTGTACAGTGGGAGTGAACGGGAGGGAGTTTGTGTCCATTAGGATTGTGTACAGTGGGTCTGAATGGGAAGGGGTTTGGGATTGGGATTGTGTACAGTGGGAGTGAATGGAAGAGGTTTGGGTTCATTGGGATTGTGTAGGGTCAGAGTGAACGGGAAGGGGTTTGGGTCCATTGGGATTGTGTACAGTGGCAGTGAACGGGAATGGGTTTGGATCCATTGGGATTGTGTACAGTGGCAGTGAACGGGAAGAGGTTTGGGTCCATTGGGATTGTGTACAGTGGGAGTGAACAGGAAAAGTTTTGGGTCCATTGGGATTGTGTACAGTGGGAGTGAACGGGCAGGGTTTGGGGTCCATTGGGATGGTGTACTCTGGGAGTGAACAGGAAGGGCTTTGCTTTCATTGGGATTGTGTACAGTGGGAGTGAATCTGAAGGGGTTTGGGTCTTTTGGGATTGTGTACAGTGGGAGTGAACGGGAAGTGGTTTGGATCCATTGGGATTGTGTACAGTGGCAGTGAACGGGAAGAGGTTTGGGTCCATTGGGATTGTGTACAGTGGGAGGGAACTGGAAGGACTCTGGGTCCATTGGTATTGTGTACAGTGGGAGTGAATGTAATGGGGTTTGGGTCCAATGGGATTGTGTACAGTGGGTGTGAACGGGAAGTGGTTTGGGTCCTTTGGGTTTGTGTACAGTGAGAGTAAACAGGAAGGGGTTTGGGTCCATTGGGATTATGTACAGTGGGAGTGAACGGGAAGGGGTTTGTGTCCATTGGGATTGTGAAAAGTGGGCGTGAATGGGAAGGGGTTTGGGCTCATTGGGATTGTGTACATTGGGTGTGAACGGGAAGGGTTTTGGGTCCATTGGGATTGTGTATAGTGGGAGTGAACGGGAAGGGTTTGGGTTCCATTGGGATTGTGTACTCTGGGAGTGAACAGGAAGGGCTTTGCTTTCATTGGGATTGTGTACAGTGGGAGTGAATCTGAAGGGGTTTGGGTCTTTTGGGATTGTGTACAGTGGGAGTGAACGGGAAGGGTTTTGGGTCCATTGGGATTGTGTACAGTGAGAGTGAATGGGACGGGGTTTGGGTCCATTGGGATTGTGTACAGTGGGAGTGAACGGGTAGGGGTTTGGGTCCATTGAGATTGTGTACAGTGGGAGTGAACGGGTAGGGGTTTGGGTCCATTGAGATTGTGTACAGTGGGAGTGAACGGGTAGGGGTTTGGGTCCATTGGGATTGTGTACAGCGGGAGTGAACGGGAAGGGTTTGTGCCCATTGGGATTGTGTACAGTGGGAGTGAATGGGATGGGGTTTGGTTCCATTGGGATTGTGTGCAGTGGGAGTGAACAGGAAGGGGTTTGGGTCCATTGGGATTGTCTACAGTGGGATTGAACGGGAAGGAGTTTGGGTTTGGGGTTGTGTACAGTGTGAGTGAACGTGAAGGAGTTTGGGTCCATTGTGATTGTGTAGAGTGGGAGATAACTGGAAGTGCTTTGGGTCCTTTGGGATTTAGTACAGTGGGAGTGAACGGAACGGGCTTTGTGTCCATTCGGATTGTGTACAGTGGGAGATAACAGGAAGGGGTTTGGGTCCATTGGGATTGTGTGCAGTGGGAGTGAACAGGAAGGGGTTTGGATCCATTGGGATTGTGCACAGTGGGAGTGAATGGGAAGGGTTTTGGGTCCATTGGAACTGTGTACAGTGGGAGTGAGCGGAAAGGGTTTTGGGTCCATTGGGATTGTGTACAGTGGGAGTGAACTGGAAGGGGTTTGGGTCCATTGGGATTGTGTACAGTGGGATTGAACGTGAACGGGTTTGGGTCCATTGGGATTGTGTACAGTGGGAGTGAACGGGAAGGGGTTTGGGTCCATTGGGATTGTGTAGAGTGGGTGTGAACGGGAAGGGGTTTGGGTCCATTGCGATTGTGTACAGTGGGATTGAACAGGAAGGGGTTTGGGTCCATTGGTATTGTGTACAGTGGGAGTGAACGGGAAGGGGTTTGGGTCCATTGGGATTGTGTGCAGTGGGAGTGAACGGGCCGCAGTTTGGGTCCATTGGGATTGTGTACAGTGGGAGTGAACGGGAAGGTGTTTGGGTCCATTGGGATTGTGTACAATGGCAGTGAACGGGAAGTGGTTTGGGTCCATGGGGATTGTGTACGATGGGAGTGAACGGGAGGGGGTTTGGGTACATTGGGATTGTGTACAGTGGGAGTTAACATGAAGCGGTTTGGGTCCATTGGGATTGTGTACAGTGGGAGTGAACGGGAAGGGCTTTGGGTCCAGTGGGATTGTGTACAGTGTGAGTGAATGGGAAGTGGTTTGGGATTGGGATTGTGTACAGTGGGCGTTAATGGGAAGGGGTTTGGGTCCATTGGGATTGTGTACAGTGGGAGTGAATGGGAAGGGGTTTGGGTCCATTGGGATTGTGTACAATGGGAGTGAACGGGAAGGGGTGTGGGTCCATTGGGATTGTGTACAGTGGGAGTGAACGGGAAGGGGTTTTGGTCCATTGGGATTGTTTACAGTGGGAGTGAATGGGAAGGGGTTTGGGTCCATTGGGATTGTGTACAGTGGGAGTGAACGGGAAGGTGTTTGGGTCCATTGGGATTGTGTACAGTGGGAGTGAACGGGAAGGTGTTTGGGTCCATTGGGATTGTGTACAGTGGGAGTGAGCGGGAAGGGGTTTGGGTACATTGGGATTGTGTACAGTGGGAGTGAACGGGAAGGTGTTTGGGTACATTGGGATTGTGTACAGTGGGAGTGAATGGGAGGGCGTTTGAGTCCATTGGGATTGTGTACAGTGGGCGTGAACGGGAAGGTGTTTGGGTCCATTGGGATTGTGTACAGTGGGAGTGAAGGGGAAGGGGTTGGGTCCATTGGGATTGTGTACAGTGGGAGTGAACGGGAAGGGGTTTGGGTCCATTGGGATTGTGTACGGTGGGAGTGAACGGGAAGGGGTTTGGGTCCATTGGGATTGTGTACAGTGGGAGTGAACGGGAAGGGGTTTGGGTCCATTGGGATTGTGTACAGTGGGAGTGAATGGGAAGGGGTTTGGGTCCATTGGGATTGTGTACAGTGGGAGTGAACGGGAAGGGTTTTGGGACCGTTGGGATTTTGTACAGTGAGAGTGAACAGGAAGGGGTTTGGGTCCATTGGGATTGTGTACAGTGGCAGTGAACGGGAATGGGTTTGGATCCATTGGGATTGGGTACAGTGGGTGTGAACGGGAATGGGTTTGGGTCCATTGGGATTGTGTACGGTGGGAGTGAACGGGAAGGGGTTTTGGTCCATTGGGATTGTGTACAGTGGCAGTGAACGGGAAGAGGTTTGGGTCCATTGGGATTGTGTACAGTGGGAGTGAACAGGAAAAGTTTTGGGTCCATTGGGATTGTGTACAGTGGGAGTGAACGGGCAGGGTTTGGGGTCCATTGGGATGGTGTACTCTGGGAGTGAACAGGAAGGGCTTTGCTTTCATTGGGATTGTGTACAGTGGGAGTGAATCTGAAGGGGTTTGGGTCTTTTGGGATTGTGTACAGTGGGAGTGAACGGGAAGTGGTTTGGGTCCATTGGGATTGTGTACAGTGGCAGTGAACGGGAAGAGGTTTGGGTCCATTGGGATTGTGTACAGTGGGAGGGAACTGGAAGGACTCTGGGTCCATTGGTATTATGTACAGTGGGAGTGAATGTAATGGGGTTTGGGTCCAATGGGATTGTGTACAGTGGGTGTGAACGGGAAGTGGTTTGGGTCCTTTGGGTTTGTGTACAGTGAGAGTAAACAGGAAGGGGTTTGGGTCCATTGGGATTATGTACAGTGGGAGTGAACGGGAAGGGGTTTGTGTCCATTGGGATTGTGAACAGTGGGCGTGAAAGGGAAGGGGTTTTGGCTCATTGGGATTGTGTACATTGGGTGTGAACGGGAAGGGGTTTTGCTCCATTGGGTTTGTGTACAGTGGGAGTGAACAGGAAGGGGTTTGGGTCCATTGGGATTGTGTACAGTGGGAGTGAACGGGAAGGGTTTGGGTTCCATTGGGATTGTGTACTCTGGGAGTGAACAGGAAGGGTTTGCTTTCATTGGGATTGTGTACAGTGGGAGTGAATCTGAAGGGGTTTGGGTCTTTTGGGATTGTGTACAGTGGGAGTGAACGGGAAGGGTTTTGGGTCCATTGGGATTTTGTACAGTGAGAGTGAATGGGACGGGGTTTGGGTCCATTGAGATTGTGTACAGTGGGAGTGAACGGGAAGGGGTTTGGGTCCATTGGGATTGTGTACAGTGGGAGTGAACGGGTAGGGGTTTGGGTCCATTGGGATTGTGTACAGCGGGAGTGAACGGGAAGGGTTTGTGCCCATTGGGATTGTGTACAGTGGGAGTGAATGGGATGGGGTTTGGGTCCATTGGGATTGTGTACAGTGGGAGTGAACGGGAAGGAGTTTGGGTTTGGGGTTGTGTACAGTGTGAGTGAACGTGAAGGAGTTTGGGTCCATTGTGATTGTGTAGAGTGGGAGATAACTGGAAGTGCTTTGGGTCCTTTGGGATTTAGTACAGTGGGAGTGAACGGAACGGGCTTTGTATCCATTCGGATTGTGTACAGTGGGAGATAACAGGAAGGGGTTTGGGTCCATTGGGATTGTGTGCAGTGGGAGTGAACAGGAAGGGGTTTGGATCCATTGGGATTGTGCACAGTGGGAGTGAATGGGAAGGGTTTTGGGTCCATTGGAACTGTGTACAGTGGGAGTGAGCGGAAAGGGTTTTGGGTCCATTGGGATTGTGTACAGTGGGAGTGAACTGGAAGGGGTTTGGGTCCATTGGGATTGTGTACAGTGGGATTGAACGTGAACGGGTTTGGGTCCATTGGGATTGTGTACAGTGGGTGTGAACGGGAAGGGGTTTGGGTCCATTGCGATTGTGTACAGTGGGATTGAACAGGAAGAGGTTTGGGTCCATTCGTATTGTGTACAGTGGGAGTGAACGGGAAGGGGTTTGAGTCCATTGGGATTGTGTGCAGTGGGAGTGAACGGGCCGCAGTTTGGGTCCATTGGGATTGTGTACAGTGGGAGTGAACGGGAAGGTGTTTGGGTCCATTGGGATTGTGTACAGTGGGAGTGAACGGGAAGGGTTTGGGTCCATTGGGATTGTGTACGATGGGAGTGAACGGGAGGGGGTTTGGGTACATTGGGATTGTGTACAGTGGGAGTTAACATGAAGCGGTTTGGGTCCATTGGGATTGTGTACAGTGGGAGTGAACGGGACGGGCTTTGGGTCCAGTGGGATTGTGTACAGTGGGAGTGAATGGGAAGTGGTTTGGGATTGGGATTGTGTACAGTGGGCGTGAATGGGAAGGGGTTTGGGTCCATTGGGATTGTGTACAGTGGGAGTGAACGGGAAGGGGTTTGGGTCCATTGGGATTGTGTACAATGGGAGTGAACGGGAAGGGGTGTGGGTCCATTGGGATTGTGTACAGTGGGAGTGAACGGGAAGGGGTTTTGGTCCATTGGGATTGTTTACAGTGGGAGTGAATGGGAAGGGGTTTGGGTCCATTGGGATTGTGTACAGTGGGAGTGAACGGGAAGGTGTTTGGGTCCATTGGGATTGTGTACAGTGGGAGTGAACGGGAAGGTGTTTGGGTCCATTGGGATTGTGTACAGTGGGAGTGAGCGGGAAGGGGTTTGGGTACATTGGGATTGTGTACAGTGGGAGTGAACGGGAAGGTGTTTGGGTACATTGGGATTGTGTACAGTGGGAGTGAATGGGAGGGCGTTTGAGTCCATTGGGATTGTGTACAGTGGGCGTGAACGGGAAGGTGTTTGGGTCCATTGGGATTGTGTACAGTGGGAGTGAAGGGGAAGGGGTTGGGTCCATTGGGATTGTGTACAGTGGGAGTGAACGGGAAGGGGTTTGGGTCCATTGGGATTGTGTACGGTGGGAGTGAACGGGAAGGGGTTTGGGTCCATTGGGATTGTGTACAGTGGGAGTGAACGGGAAGGGGTTTGGGTCCATTGGGATTGTGTACAGTGGGAGTGAATGGGAAGGGGTTTGGGTCCATTGGGATTGTGTACAGTGGGAGTGAACGGGAAGGGTTTTGGGACCGTTGGGATTTTGTACAGTGAGAGTGAACAGGAAGGGGTTTGGGTCCATTGGGATTGTGTACAGTGGCAGTGAACGGGAATGGGTTTGGATCCATTGGGATTGGGTACAGTGGGTGTGAACGGGAATGGGTTTGGGTCCATTGGGATTGTGTACAGTGGGAGTGAACAGGAAGGGGTTTGGGTCCATTGGGATTGTGTACAGTGGGAGTGAACGGGAAGGGGTTTGGGTCCATTGGGATTGTGTACAGTGGGAGTGAACGGGAAGGGGTTTGGGTCCATTGGGATTGTGTACAGTGGGAGTGAACAGGAAGAGTTTTGGGTCCATTGGGATTGTGTACAGTGGGAGATAACTGGAAGGGGTTTGGGTCCATTGGGATTGTGTACAGAGGGAGTGAACGGGAAGGGGTTTGGGTCCATTGGGATTGTGTACAGTGGGACTGAACGGGAAGGGGTTTGGGTCCATTGGGATTGTGTACAGTGGGAGTGAACGGGAAGGGGTTTGGGTCCATTGGGATTGTGTACAGTGGGAGTGAACGGGAACGGGTTTGGGTCCATTGGGATTGTGTACAGTGGGACTGAACGGGAAGGGGTTTGGGTCCATTGGGATTGTGTACAGTGGGAGTGAACGGGAAGGGGTTTGTGTCCATTGGGATTGTGTACAGTGGGAGTGAGCGGGAAGGGGTTTGGGTACATTGGGATTGTGTACAGTGGGAGTGAATGGGAAGGGGTTTGGATCCATTGGGATTGTGTACAGTGGGAGTGAACGGGAAGGGGTTTGGGTCCATTGGGATTGTGTACAGTGGGAGTGGACGGGAAGGGGTTTGGGTCCAGTGAGATTGTGTACGGTGGGAGTGAATGGGAAGGGGTTTGGGTCCATTGGGATTGTGTACAGTGGGAGTGGACGGGAAGGGGTTTGGGTCCAGTGAGATTGTGTACGGTGGGAGTGAATGGGAAGGGGTTTTTACTCTGTTCATTTCATTTGTTTGGCAGATTGGGATTGTGAGTTCGGGATACGATGCCGCCTGTTCAGCTGACAACATGGGATACTACACCAACGTTGTCAGGATGATGGAGTGGGTCAGGGAAAAGGTCACCGATCTCCAGTTCGATTAAATTTTGATCCCTGGGTGAAATCATCGTTCAACATTGATCATCTGTGACCTTCAATAAAAATAAAAGCTTCAGGAAAGGACAGCACCCTCTTCTCTCTCTCTCTCTGTACACTGACTGGTGTCTGTCAGTCTCTCTCTCTCAGGGAGATATCTGTACACTGACTGGTGTCTCTCAGTCCCTCTCTCTATCAGCGAGATATCTGTACACTGACTGGTGTCTCTCAGTCCCTCTCTCTCTCTCAGGGAGATATCTGTACACTGGCTGGTGTCTCTGAGTCCCTCTCTCTCAACGAGATA